>CAUYUJ010013692.1:0-12500 GCA_963575745.1 Prorocentrum cordatum | reverse complement strand
CGTTTTCGCTCGGGACTTCCTCAGAAAATGAGCAGGTGGTCTGCCGTGCTCCTGTGTGGTCTGCCGTCCTCTCGGTTCCTAAGCCTGGTCTGCCGTGCTCCTCGTCTTGGTCTGGGTCTGCCGTGCTCCTCTCGGTTCCTACGCGCGGTCTGCCGTGCTCCTGTGGGGAGCACGGCGGACCAAGACGAGGAGCACGGCAGACCAGGCACCAAGAGCGCCCTCAAGACGACGGAAAGGATGACCAAGACGAAGAGCACGGCAGACCAAGACGAGGAGAACGGCAGACTATGCCCTAAGAGTGCCCTCAAGACGGCCGAACAACGGCAGACCCCATAGGAGCACGGCAGACCACAGCAGAGCACGGCAGACCAACAGGAGCACGGCAGACCACACAAGAGCACGGCAGGCCACACAGGAGCACGGCAGACCACACAGGAGAACGGCAGACCACAAACGAGCACGGCAGACCACACAAGAGCACGGCAGACCCCAAAAGAGCACGGCAGACCCCACAGGAACACGGCAGACCCCACAGGAGCACGGCAGAGCAGACCCAAAAGGAGCACGGCAGACCACACAGGAGCAAGGCAAACCACAGAAGCATGGCAGACCACACAGGAGCACGGCATATCCCACATGAGCACTGCAGACCACACAAGAGCACGACAGACCACACAGGAACACGGCATGCCACACAGGAGCACGGCAAACCACACAGGAGCGCGGCAGATCCCACAGGAGCGCGGCAGACCACACAGGAGCACGGCAGACCCCACAAGAGCAATAGACACGAGCGGTTCGAGCTGAGTCGCATTCCGCGCCTCCCGGTCACTCTTTCTCTGCACGCACGCTCTCGCGTCATTCTATCCGCTAGCAGGTGCCCTTGTTGGCCCACGTCGGCATATCTTTGCGCTATGCCGTTGAATCCTTTCTCAGCGAAGCAAACGCTGGAGTTCCAGATCGTTGCTAAAAAGATGGAAAACAATTGGGCCCAGCCGACGCTGTGCTTGCGCATGCTCCTGAGAGACGGCTCGGAGTTCGAACTGCAAGCGACAAAAGCTGCGCTGACTCTATGGAACGGGGTCCCTAAAGAAGTCGTACATAAGATTGAGATGCCCCGTGGATGCGTGAAACCATACACGGGATCAGCGAAAACGGGAATCAATTCCACGTTCTTTGCTTTCTGCGCGTACGAAAACAAGACGCTTGTGCGTTCGGGCAAAGCATTTCCTACACACGCGCTGGCAGAGCCTGCCGTCATCCACGGTGACAATCTCCAGCAGGTGGCTGACGACGCGATCTTTAACATCATCGGAGTGGTCCACAGCGGTGGCGCGCCGCCAGCAAAAGCTCGCGGGAGTGCGTTACAGCGTCGTGCGGTGGAGCTCTTCGACAAAGACCTGCTCGTGACCGTGGATCTGATCGGGGAACTGGCCTCAATGGAACTGACCCCTGACACAAACGCCGTCATCATGTCCGTGAAGAAACGTCAGTACGGCGGCGTGGTCAGCTGAGAGACTACGCGCCTCTCTTACTTAATCATTGATCCGCCGTGGGGAAAATTTCACGCGAAGACGGATGGGTCGCCGGCCAAAAAAGCCCTGAAGAGCGAGGTCCTGAACGTCACCGCGATCGACAACTTGAAAAAATCTGAAGGCGATTCTGCTGCTCGCGTGAAAGCCTCCATGGTGCCGCTCACGATGGACCTCTTCCAGAAGAATATTTGGGTAGCAACCGACGTGGATTCCATTCGGCTCCCTATTTTTCTTCGTGACAACACAGGCGATTTGCTCGTGTCCTTCTGGTCTGCTTCGTTCGGCGGCGTGATCCCGCACAACATCGATGAGCTGAACGCGATGTGGGAGGCGTGTGGAAATGGTGGCGATGCACCTGAGAAATTCCTTAACGCCTTGAACGCCAACTCCGGAAAGTTCTTCTCTTGGACTCTTCGCCCCAATATTTGGACGCGCGCAGACGGTTCCGCTCAGTTGCAGTGGACCGTCCACGCAGTCAGCGAGACGGACAACGAGAGCGCTGCGTCAACAGACTGATTAGATGGACATCCAAACATGGACGGCGCGTAGATATTGGCGGCCGATTTTTTTAACCACTTCTGAGAAGCATCCAATCCGCAAGCGCCAGACCGATAGCAGTAGATGGGAGTGCATGTTCATGTTAACTTTCCAACTGCGTCCGACGAAAACGCGTCATAGAAAACACATAATAATGAGCTCGTTTCCTTTTACAACTACCACGAGTAGGAGGGGGAGGATGACGAGAGGAGGCCCTCCTCTTCCTGAGAGGCCAAACCAGCAACACGTCAAGAAGGTGTCAATGCGGTATCCCGAGAAGAACAAACCAGCAACACGTCAAGATGGTGCTGAGGGGGCAAACCAGCAACACGTCAAGAAGATATCTTCGGAGGCAAACCAGCAATACGTCAAGAAGTTATCCCGGGGGCAAACCAGGCACACGTCAAGAGGTTACCCTGAGGGGGGGGGGCAAACCAGCAACACGCCAAGAAATACTGAGGGGGCAAACCAGCAACACGTCAAGAAGTTATGCTAGGGGCAAACCAGCAACACGTCAAGACATTGGCCCGAAGGAGGCAAACCAGCAACACGTCACCCCAGGGCGTCCAACGATGGCATCAAGAGACCCTTTCGGCGACGACTTTGGAGAAACAGAAACTGTCCGGGACAGGGTCGGTCCGGACAGTTTTGCCGGTTTGATTTCGTGAGGGATCCTTTCAATCTCACGTCGTGAGAAAGCAGTAGAACAAACAGGACAAGCACGACAAACAGGACGAACAACACGACGAACATGACAAACAAGACGCAGGAACAACAGAACAAACAAGACAAATAGGACAAACATAACACAGAATGAACAGGACACAGGACAAACAGGACACAGGGCAAACAGGGCAAACAGGATACAAGACAAACCGCTTCAGGTGTCCAGGGCAAACAGGGCAAACAAGACAAACTCGTCATCGTCATCGTGCGCGTCTGATCGTGTGGGCTCAGGTGCGGGAGGTGCTCTTGATAGCCCTCTGGTTTTCTCCAGGCAAGGTGTTGCTTGGACGCAGCACCAGGACCGCCGCACCAGTTGCCACGTCGGGCGTGCGCATGTCAAGGTCGAGGTCGCCGAGCTATACCCCGTCGCCGTCGCTGCATCCTGGCCGCCAAGTGCCAGCTCGTGTGAGCCACCGCGTCTTCGTCAACGGGGTCTCGGTTGCAGAGGGCATGTCGGCCGACTCGAGCAGTGCGGGCCGCGTGAAGGGCGTGTTCACTCTGGTCAGCGTGCCAGGCATCAGCAGCGGGATCCACCCTCCAGGCGCCAGCGGTGTCAGCGCTCCAGGCGGCGCGGCAGCGGGGTCAGCGGTCCAGCACGGCGGTCGCATGGTCATCGACATCGAACACATCGCTGCGCCATCGACGCCGCCAGAGCTAGTGCCCATGCTCGAGGATCCAGCCAGCAATCACCACCTCGCAGATCTCGGCAGGGCGCGCCTTGCGCTCCACTTCGCTGTCGGACTTGCTGGCCGCCCTTCAGCAGAGCAGGAGATCAACAGCGGCGTGGACATGGGTGATCAGCACTTGGGCTTGACGACTGCCGAGTGGCGCTCAGGGCATCTATCGTCCTCGGTTGCTCCTCATTCACCCAGCCGCCCAACTGTCGACTTCTGAGTTGGGGTTCAGGGTGGCTGAGAGGGTGATGGGATCGGCCGATGCCGAATATGATCCAGCACGCCCGCCAGTTGTCCCTGCCGCCCTCTCTTGCTCCCGCGGTGCGTTTGCCTCGCTCTATGAGTGCAGCGCGCAGAAGCGCAGCTGACATCCCAGATTGTTTCGGCCAGGATGCGGGCCAGCCTTCCGATCGCGCACGTGTCTTCATCGGAAGGCTGGCCTAGATAGCGCGGGGCAGACCGCGCCGCGAGGGCAAGGGGTGGTGGTGGATGCGGCATCGTTGTGAGTGCGTGCCGAATGGGCCCAAGGCGCGAGCTCCAGACCTTGGTGCCGCGGGTCAGCGACCTCATCGGCACCGCGGCGACCTGCCTCGAGGGTGACACCATGTCGAGGATCAAGATCGGCAAGGACCGCAACCTCCTCAGGGGCAGTGACAAGGTGCTCGCTGACCTTGCTGAGGCTTTCGCCCAGTTGGACGGCCCGCAATATGTGGCGGGCTAGAACATTGTAAGTGGTGTCTGTAAAATGGAGAGCACGAAAAATACAAGGGGGAAGGTGAGGAGGAGGTGGAGGAGGAGGAGGAGGAAGGGCGACAACCGCAGAGCGCCCCAAGAGACACCCAAGAGGCCCCCAAGGGGCGGCCAGAGGCCCGCCAGAGCGCCCAAAACGCCCCAAGAGACCCCCAAGAAGCCCCCCAGGGGCTCCAAAGAGGCGGCCAGAAGTCCTTACCCAGAGGAGGCAAAAGATGGGAATCATGATTACCATTTTTTTTTTGGGTTCTTTGGTGGGCCGTCTGGGCCTCTTCTGTGGAATCTTCGAGCTTTCTTGGAGCTCTTTTGGGCTTCCTTGGGATCTCTTGGAGCCCTTGTGTAGGCCCACGCAGGGTTTTTATTAGAGCAATGCTAGGCTTTTTCGGGGACTTCTCGCGTTCCTTGAGAGCCGTCTTAGGGCTTCTTGAGGTTTCCTATAGTTCTCGTACAGCCCTGCTGGGACTTTGTGGGGATCGCTCCTCCGCTATTGTTGCTACTGACGCTCGACTGGCTGGTTGTCGTCGTCAACGCGTGACTTCGTGTCCTCTAATCCTTCCGACGCCACCTGGCTGCTCAAAAGTACGAGGTGATTTCATAGCCCTCGAGGTTTGAAGCAGATATCGGCATATTGATAACAGAGGTGCTCTTGTTAGCCCTTGGATATTTTCATCATGTTGTTTTCATAGCCATTGAGGTTTGAAGCAGATATCGGCATATTGATCGCAGAGGTGCTCTTGTTAGCCCTCGGATATTTTCATCATGACCGCCTGCTCTTCCCGCGATGGCCGTGTCAAACAGTGCAATTACTTGTTCATAGCGAACCAGATAAATGTGAACTACCTCCAGGATGCATTACGAGAGAATTACCCAGCCCTGGTCGGGATTGCTCCTTACGCAACTGTTCATATCAGGACGAGACATGGGCGTCATTGCTTTTCCTCAGTCGGAGACGGCAGCAGGACTCCCAGGGGTGGTACGGGGATCAGGGCCAGCCTGAGCAACTCTTCGAATCTTTGACACGTGCTTCTGGGATATGTTATGTTCTCTTCGAGAACACCCTGGAAGTTGAGCCTCGCGATTCAAGAGCCTCCCGGACCTGCATCATGAACCTGTGGGAGCACTGCCAACGACGTTTGCTGTGTCGCGGCTCGACCCTGGCTTTGAAGGGGGATTTTCCAGTGACGAGCTTCAGCACCGAAGTTGATCCCCTGCTGTGCGTATTCTCAGAAGCTTGGCTATGGGAAATGGCCTTTGGAATGCCCGCGACAAGCTTACCTCTTCAACTACCACACGTTGGTTGGCGACAGCGGGAGAAGCGTATGATGGGCTTTTCTCTACAAACCAGTCTGCCCGAGGTGCCCATGATGGCCCTCGAGTCTCAGCCTTGTCGTACCTTTTGTCTACGAAGAACGATGACATGTTCCGCCCTGCGCGTAAGCTTCGTGGCGTCAACGAGGACGCCGAGGACTTGTACACGAAGAGTGCAGCAACGTTGCGAGACGCCTCTGCACGGCGACAGACCGTGCTCACAGACGAAGAGATGAACACGTGCAAGTCGGCGGCGATGGCGGGCGTCACTGCCACTGTATCAGAACGGGCAGAACGGCAGCCGCTCCGTAATGTCATTTTGACACAGCCTCTGTATCGCCCAGCCTTGCAGAGGGTAGACGCGGACAAGATGCTCATCTCTCTCGGACAGAAGATCTTCGAGAGATTCATGAGCTCGCACGGCTGCGCGTTCATGAACGTTCGCTTTCAGCTTGTCCGCCACAAGTGCGACGAGCTTCACATCGCCGGACAGCTCTTCCATAGAAAGCATTGCGGCAGCACTAGAATCGCTGCGTCCATCGTGAGCAGCGTGGACGGCAAATAAAATGGAGAGCACGACAAATACAAGGGGGAAGGTGAGGAGGAGGTGGAGGAGGAGGAGGAGGAAGGGCGACAACCGCAGAGCGCCCCAAGAGACCCCCACGAGGCCCCCAAGTGGCGGCCAGAGGCCCGCTAGAGCGCCCAAAACGCCCCAAGAGACCCCCAAGAAGCCCCCCAGGGGCTCCAAAGAGGCGGCCAGAAGTCCTTACCCAGAGGAGGCAAAAGATGGGAATCATGATTACAGTTTTTTTTGGGTTCGTAGGGTGGGCCGTCTGGGCACTTCTGTGGAATATTCGAGTTTCTTGGAGCTCTTTATAAAAGGTGTCGTAGGAGCTTCCTTGCGGATCTCTGGGAGCCTTGTTGTAGTAGGCCCACGACAGGTTTTATTTAGAGCATGCTAGGCTTTTCGGGGACATCTCGTGTTCCTTGAGAGCCGTCTTTAGGGCTTCTTGAGGTTTCCTATAGTTCTCGTACAGCCCTGCTGGGACTTTGTGGGGAATCGCTCCCCGCTATGTTGCTACGACACTCGAATGGCCCACAATGGGGCAAAGGTCGGTTGTTGGTTGTCGTCGTCACCGCGTGACTTCGTGTGCACTAATTTTTCCGACGCCACCTGGCTGCTCAAAAGTACGAGGTGAGTTCATAGCTCTCGAGGTTTGAGGCAGATATCGGCATATTGATAACAGAGGTGCTCTTGTTAGCCCTCGAATATTTCATCATGTTGTTTTCATAGCCATTGAGGTTTGAAGCAGATATCGGCATACTGATCGCAGAGGTGCTCTTGTTAGCCCTCGGATATTTTCATCATGACCGCCTGCTCTTCCCGCGATGCCGTGGTCAAAACAGGGCAATTACTTGTCATAGCGAACCAGATAAATGTGAACTACCTCCAGGTACGGGTTGATTGCATTTACGAGGAGAAGGGATTGCGGCTAGTCAGGATTGCTCCTTTTTTTTTTTTTTCCTTTTTTTGTTTTTTTTTCTTTTTTTATTTTTTTTCGTATGTCTATTTTTTACTCGTTTTTTATTGTTTTCTGTTTTCTTTTTCTTTACGCTTTGCTTTTATCTTTTCTTGTTGTTTTTACGCAACTGTTCATATCAGGACGAGACATGGGCACGACGACAAGGTCACGCGTGAATCTGGGAATCATCATTTTCCGGTTCACGTTTGGGCTTATGAGCATCAGTCGAGAACCCACCATGTGGTTATTGCAAAGCCGTACGCTGTGCTCGGAAGCAGCACCACTTGCCTTATAAATGCTTCCGCGAATCAAAGTACCCGCCATGTGAGTGACCCTGCAGAGCTAACGGAGGCATTCCGCGGATGCCTCGTGGACGCGTTGAGAGTTTTGCACGATTTCAACACAGGACGGGAGTATAGAGGCACCAAACGTAAGTTGTCCGCGGCGATGGATATATTTGCAGCCAGTGCGGTATCTGCGACTGGAAGCACGCGGTTGTTGAAAAATCTGGCAGAAGTGATTCCCGATATGCTAAATTTTCCGCCTTTGATACCGCTGCGACCGGGTCAGCACAATGGCACTTTGGACGAAGTGCTTCCGCATCTTCAGGCGCAGGTTGCTCAAAAGGCGGTAATAGAAGCTGTCCATACGTCGTCCTTCCGATACGGACCAGTGGTCGTCGCCACCGACGATAATCCTAAGAAGAATACGACGGAGTTGTTCATCGATAACGAGGCCTTTCGCAAAGAAACGTTTTCTCATAAGCACAGAATTGTCGGCGTTGTGCCAGCCGCGACGTACGATCAATGGCAGCGGGGAGCGTTTCAAAACCGCCAATTCGCATATCTCTGTTCGTTTAGACAAGTCGTCGGGCATGGGATGAACAGTGGCACGATACAACCGCCGTTGACCGATCCTGTTTACACGTCGAACAACGCCCAAGACTCTAATGGCTGCTCTCATGCGGTGATGATACTACTCGGGGACGTACACGAACACGCCCACATCGTGGCGGCTCTGGGGAAAGCCAAGTCGCATTTAATCCCTAAGTTGCTTGGTGTCAACCCTTCCAGCACCGAGAGCGTGTGCACTTGGCTCGGAGATCCATGCCGCAGGTCAGAGCTCCTTCGTGAAGCTTGCGCACGTCTGCAGGTGCGGCTGCATGAGAACCAGGCTGAGCACATACTCTCCATTAACAACACCTTGACGGTCATGAATACGTCTGCCTCTGGCACAATCCGCCCGACCCAAGAGAAACCTTTTACCCAAGCCAAGGGCCCCGAGAAAGAATCATATCCATCAACAATTCCTGGGCGAGCGAGCGCAGACAACAACTGCAACACATCCACTGCGGTTTCGCATCCTTTTGGTGCGCGCTAGGGAATCATTTTTGATAAGCCTCTTGCCTCGTAGGGGCTCGCGGATTTCTCCCCTGGCGCAGGAAAAACCTACATGATGGCCGTTCTGGCCGACATGGTGATGCATGTCGCCCCGGCGGACGCGCGCATCGTGATCCTTGCGCCGCAGAATACGACCGTACAGGATATCTACAACAAACTTGTTCGACTTTATGGAGTTGAGTCTCGGAAGCGTATTATGTACACCCGACATATCATGGGACCTGACGGATGGCCCGTTGATCACTGTCAACAGCAACTCACGGAACTATCACAGGAAACCTTGGCCAGTACCTTCGGCATCTTGCGGCTCGTGGACGAAACCATCAGTTACCTTGTGTCATTGAGCGGCCGTCGTATGGCTGAGGAATATTGGGAACCTACCCTGCATGCCCTTTTAAGCTTTCGGCATCAGTTCCTGTTCACCGTGATCTACGAGGCGGAGCATGCCGAACAGCAGCGGCATCGCGATGCTGTCCGTGTCATTCTCTGCACCTCCGCTTCCTGGCGCAAGATGCTCGCAGTCGATTCAATGTACACAAAGGCGAGCCATTTCCCGCATATCGTATTAAAGGATGAATGTCAAGCGGATGGCCCCGAGCAAACAGCGGCGGACTTATCTGGTGCAAGCGCCGCAGTGCTGTTCGGGGACACGTGTCAAGCCATGCATCTTCATCACCACACTTCAGAGCGAGCGCCGTCAAAGGTTCTTGACACCACGGACTTGCGGCCCGACACGCTCACCTTGCACTGGCATTGTGTGATGACTTGGCTGGGAAGCTCACGACGCGAGATCGACACCGTGCAGGTGATGACGGACAGAACCTCCTACCGTCTCGGGCGGGTGATAGCAGACGCCGTTAAGGCGTCCCTCCCAGAAAGGTTCTGGTTCGACGTTGGCACGGGCGCGTCCGACACGATTCTCGTGCCGATGGCGTACAAGTGTGAGCACGGCGCTCTGTTGGGCAAGGAGGCGTGGCGTTATTCTGTAGAATCCAGGCCTGAAAGCCACCACCAGGCGAACCCAGAGATATTAGCTGCTCGCACCCCGTTTCTCCTCGGCGCCACCTTAGTTGCAATCCACATGGTCATCGCGAGGACCTGGCGTGCTGTTCCAAACAAAGTTCTACTCGTAGTCATGTGGTCTTTGAAGCGACCCTTGGCCGAGTTCGCGACCTTCGTGCGCAGCATAGCTCCCCGCCTCGCGCGTTCGATTCACGAGTCCATGAACTACGGCGGGGACACGGACTACACCAACGCGTACTACTGGTTCGATGACGATGAGGGTAGAATCTTGTTCAAGCCTACGCGTTCCGCACAGGGAACAGATTCGTACGCGTCTTTGCTTTTCCTCAGTCGGAGACGGCAGCAGGACTCCCAGGGGTGGTACGGGGATCAGGGCCAGCCTGAGCAACTCTTCGAATCTTTGACACGTGCTTCTGGGATATGTTATGTTCTCTTCGAGAACACCCTGGAAGTTGAGCCTCGCGTTTCAAGAGCCTCCCGGACCTGCATCATGAACCTGTGGGAGCACTGCCAACGACGTTTGCTGCGTCGCGGCTCGACCCTGGCTTTGAAGGGGGATTTTCCAGTGACGAGCTTCAGCACCGAAGTTGATCCCCTGCTGCGCGTATTCTCAGAAGCTTGGCTATGGGAAATGGGCCTTTGGAATGCCCGCGACAAGCTTACCTCTTCAACTACCACGCGTTGGTTGGCGACAGCGGGAGAAGCGTATGATGAGCTTTTCTCTACAAACCAGTCTGCCCGAGGTGCCCATGATGGCCCTCGAGTCTCAGCCTTGTCGTACCTATTGTCTACGAAGAACGATGACATGTTCCGCCCTGTGCGTAAGCTTCGTGGCGTCAACGAGGACGCCGAGGACTTGTACACGAAGAGTGCAGCAACGTTGCGAGACGCCTCTGCACGGCGACAGACCGTGCTCACAGACAAAGAGATGAACACGTGCAAGTCGGCGGCGATGGCGGGCGCCACTGCAACTGTATCAGAACGGGCAGAACGGCAGCCGCTCCGTAATGTCATTTTGACACAGCCTCTGTATCGCCCAGCCTTGCAGAGGGTAGACGCGGACAAGATGCTCATCACTCTCGGACAGAAGATCTTCGAGAGATTCATGAGCTCGCACGGCTGCGCGATCATGGACGTTCGCTTTCAGCTTGTCCGCCATAAGTGCGACGAGCTTCACATCGGCGGACAGCTCTTCCATAGAAAGCATTGCGGCAGCACTAGAATCGCTGCGTCCATCGTGAGCAGCGTGGACGGCAAACCGTCGGAACTTTTACATATGTATTTCGCGATGGACCTGCCGCACCAGCACAATCTGCAGGCAAACTTGCTCGCTCGGGTGAAGGGCTTGCAGATGGCAACGAGCGTTGCTGCCGAATTCTGCGTTTTTGCTGCGAGCCCGATGTTTTGCTTGAAGTTGCCTGCTGGCAACGACGGTGCAGCTGCGCAGCATGAGTGGAACTCATTTGACGGACCCATAGCAAGGCCGCACAGGTGGGTTGTGCAGTCCCGTTCGGGGGGTCCAGACGTCCTAAAAGACGATTTCACCGCGCTACTGCAAGCTGTACAGAGTCATCATTTAGACACTACCAGCCATGTTGGGTTTATGTTATTCGCGCATCCTTTTTTCGACGCTTTCCCTGAGCTGTCCCTTTCGTGCAGAGGCTGGTTGCGTCTCTCTCGGTAAGCGTGACACTGCTGCTTGTTCGGAAGCCGCCGTCGCTACTTCGCTTCGAACAGTTTTGAGTACTGCAGTATAAAACAGCGGAACGGAGTGGCCTGGCCTCGCGCGGCTGCACTCGGAGCGGTTCGGCTTGCGCGGTGGAGTACTCACGCATTTTTGTATTCTTCGTGTGAGGATGAGGACAGATACCGTATTCAAGGCTCTGTGGGGTGCCGTGCTCTGTGGGGGTCTGCCGTGCTCCTGTGGGGGTCTGCCGTGCTTCTGTGGTCTGCCGTGCTCATTTGGGGTCTGCCGTACTCGTGTGTAGTCTGCCGTGCTCCTGTGGGGTCTGCCGTGTTCCTGTGTGGTCTGCCGTACTCTTATGTGGTCTGCCGTGTTCCTGTGTGGTCTGCCGTGCTCCTGTGGGGTCTGCCGTGCTCCTGTGTGGTCTGCCGTGCTCCTGTTCTGCCGTGCTCCTGTGTGTTCCGCCGTGCTCCTGTGTGTTCTGCTGTGCTCAATGTTCTGCCGTGTTCCTGTGGGGTCTGCCGTGCTCCTGTGTGTTTTGCCGTGATCCTGTGCATTCTATGCGTGTGCGTGCGTGCGTTGAATTTGTGAACGTGTGTCCGTTCGAGGTGGTACGTGGCACTGCTGTGGTATGCGTACTAAAAACGTAGAATATCTCGTATGCCCAGGGGACAAAAGGACGCTTCCCGTTCTTGTCCGGTCAGGTATCTATGGGTTGCCGCGCCGCACGGGATCTTTCGTTGGCGGATTTCCCAAAATGGCCATTTCGCTCGAGACATCCTCCTAAAATCGAGGTGTGGTCTGCCGTGCTCCTGTGTGGTCTGCCGTGCTCCTGTGGTCTGCCGTGCTCCCCACAGGAGCACGGCAGACCGCGCGCAGGAACCGAGAGGAGCACGGCAGACCAAGACGAGGAGCACGGCAGACCAGGCACTGAAACCGAGAGGAGCGCGGCAGGCCAAGACGAGGAGCACGGCAGACCAGGCACCAAGAGCGCCCTCAAGACGACGGAAAGGATGACCAAAACGAGGAGCACGGCAGACCAAGACGAGGAGCACGGCAGACTATGCCCTAAGAGTGCCCTCAAGACGGCCGAACAATCATCAAACAAACAATGAGTCTAACGTCGTCTTGGAATCGTTTTTGAGGGCATCAGTACGGCCCCCAAAAAACAAAATCGGCCCAAAGATGACCCGCAGAGTGCCCTCAATACGGCCGACCATGACGATTTCGCTGGGGACGTGTTCAATAAATTAAGAGTGTATCAGCACCGTCTGTTGCAACAACGCTGTGCTGGTCTGCCGTTCTCCTGTGGTCAGCTGTTCTGCTCTGCCGTGCTCCTG
>CAUYUJ010013681.1:401070-439805 GCA_963575745.1 Prorocentrum cordatum | reverse complement strand
GGACCACCAGCTGCGCCACGAGGGCAGGAAGCAGAGCTTCGAGAACCAGCCGCTGAGCTACGAGGGCCACCAGCAGAGCTTCGAGAACCATCAGCTGTGCTACGAGGGCCACAGGCAGAGCTTCGAGAACCACAAGCTGAGCGTCGAGGGCCACCAGCTGTGGCACCAGGGCCACCCGCTGAGCTACAAGAGCTGCCAGAAAAGCTACGACGGCCACCAGCTGAACCACGAGGGCCACAGGCTCAAGTGCGAGGGTCACAGGCAGGGCTACGAAGACCACAAGCTGAGCTACAAGAGCCACCAGCAGTGCTGCCAGGGCCTTCCGAGCTACTACGGGGGGGCTTCCAGCAGGCTCACGAGGCCCACCGGCTGAACTACGGGGACCACAAGCACAGCTACGAGCTGTGCCTCCCCTGCCCCCATGGGCGCCTCAACCCGAGGTAGGCCTGGGCATGCGCCATTTAAAAAATGGCATGATGGGTATCTCCCCTCGAGGCGGCACCACACGCCTGGCTCTTCGGGCTACGTCGCCAAGCCCCCCCCGTCGTCGCCACGGCTGGACTCGATGGAACTCAGCTGGGAGGGCCAGGAGTGCGAGCACGAGAGGGCGAATCCAGAGCACGAACAGGAGGACGGGGGGAGCGACGAGCGGACCGACCCCATCATTATCACGTACGTTGTGCTGGAGGGGATGAATTTCCTCAAGACTATGACCGACGAGGGGGAGGACATCACGGAGGAGCTCGCCATCATGGCCATCGCCGCGCTCACGAATCCCGCTCAACTCAAGCCCCACGACACGATGGTGTCCCACGACACGACACGATGAGCTCCAACGGCCGCTACGATGACGGGGACGAGATGGTCCGTGCGCTGGGCCCCTTTGAAGCCATCAAGGCAGCCCTGTCGGCTCGAGTATGCAATCACAAGTGGGTCAGCTGCCCACATAGATTTGCCTCCTGCCAGAGCGTTTCTTCGACCAGACACGCAGGATGCGGTTCAGCGCGGATGCATAGATTGCGCATAGTGGGCTGGAACCCGCAGAGCTGCACAGGCGCAAGGCAGGAAGAGATTGTCACGGAGCTGCGGAACTTCGACGCGGTGCTGCTTGCAGGAACGCATTCCGTCGACTACCGACAGAATCATACAGGCAGTCAGATACTTCGACGACGTGTAGCAGGACGGTTGCTTCTCGAGGCGCCTTTTGGCCCCAACCCGCACGCGAACTCAAGTCGTGGATGTGCTATCGTGCTCGGCGGGGGCCTGAAGGAGGACCACATCGTGGCCAGCTGGTGTTCTCCGCGGGAAGCTCGTGGGAGAGCAATTGCAGTTCGAGTCAAGCGTGGACGCCAAGACTTAACTCTGGTTTCTCTTTACTTCCCGCCTCGGGATGTGAGACTACAAAAAACGAGCTTATTTTCGAACGGTACGAATTCTGAGAGACTGGCTCCAAGACATTTTATCTCAAACGCCGACGCGTTCAACACCGTTTATCTTTTGTGATCTGAATGACGGGATGGGTTTACAGAAGCGAGGCTCGGGCAGTGTGGATTTGCGCTCAAGTGCTATCGGTATTCCTACACTGGAGCGCACAGATGACGGAGCTGGTGCATTGTTTCGAGCAGTTCTGGAGGAACATCGGCTTCTTGCAGGCAACACGGTGGGTGGGAGAAGCTCGCCGACTTTCTATGGTGACACGTACAGCTCCAGAATAGATTACCTCAGTTATCCAGCGGACATGGACGCTATGACCATCACTTGTGGCACTATCCCGAAGTTGGGTGCAAAGCTGCAACTACAACGTGGTGCGGCTCCCAGAGATCATTTACCGCTGGTGTGCGTGATGAATTATGCCAAGTATTCTCCTGAAGTTCAATCTGAACCCACTTTGAGATGGGACCGAGACGCTCTTATGATGGCATTGAAGAAGGGCACCCACAAGCGAGAGTTTCTTGAACACGTGCGTGATTCACTGAATACGGTGGACCCGTACTTAATTAAAGAGAGCGCATCGCCAGATGACATATTCGAGATTCTGGAGGGACATGTGGTTTCTGCGGGCGAGAAGTTCTTTACTACGGCCTCGCGGCCACCTCCTTGTGAAGAGTACTCGCAACACTGTGCTGATCGTCGACGTTTGTTACAACAGTGAACAGAGATCAGAGCAGGGAAGTTCGGCGGCAGCGAGGACGAGGTGAAACAGATCGACTCGGACTTAGACAGCTTGACTAAGAAGCTGAATATTGCACGCAGGCAGTTTCAACGTCGCCGTCAGAGACGGCTTTTGGATGAGGCAAACGACATGTGGAAGCAGAGGCGCGCAGCGGAGGCCATGAGGATCACACGCCTGGCAACGAGAACGAGGATTGGCCCGAAGAAAAGAGACGGAGCGCTCATTCAGCCTGGTCCGTTACCAGCCCATCAGTGGCTTGAGGTCTGGACTTTGCCAGGCCATGACGGTGGCATGGCTTTGCAACAAGTCGAGTGGGAGTCCCTTCGTGAAGAGCAAGATGGGCATTTTCAGTGGCTCCCAGATGCTGAACTTTTTGAGTTGTCGAAGGCAGATTATTCAGCTATTTTAAAGCATACAATTCGGGCACAGAAGCGAAAGGTGGTTCCTCCTGGGACCGCCCCATTGGAGCTGTGGCACATGTGTTTCTTGCCCAAGCCACGAAAGGATGCCCCGCAAGTTGCAGGAGTCGGCTCTTCTGACGAGCCCCCGCGTACTTGAACTTTCCAGTTTCTGGTGAACGTCGGCCTGGCAAAGATTAGGATGCACCAGCAGACCCCGCTGTATTGGCACACCAGTTCTGCATGTGGATTGCGAAAGTCTGGCCTCAAGGGGCCACGAGGACGCAGAGTAGTTCATGTCCTTCCAACCGTTAGTAAGGGATACTTCGGTCGTCGATTAAGAGGGGAGTCCTCCATCATGGACTACGGGTTCGTCAAAGAGCGTCGTCGGGAGGAGGCGGTTTTGTGTTCACAACTTATGAGTCGTCGACTTCGGGAGGGAGGTGTTACGCACGCAGTTTGTTTGAAAGATCTTAGCAATGCATTCGGCAGTACACATCATGATACGCTTGACCAGGTCGTGGAGCTTCATGCGAAGCCAGAGGACCATCCGATTTGTAAGCAGCGCTTTCGGCAGAGTCTGATTCGATTCGAAGCAGCAGACGGCGCCCTTCTAGTTAGGCCCCGGCAAAGCGGCTGTATGGGCGACCCGTTTATTGTCTCTGCCTTCGTGGGCGCCTTTAACTTTCCGATTCTATCATGGGGAAGGGAGTTGAGGACGTGGGGTACGAGATCGAAATTGTTGGTGGGGGAGTGGATGGGATGGAAAGTAGACACTTCACTTCAGAAATATGCAGATGATTTGAACAAGCTCGTAATTGCTGATCCAGGAGACTCGTTAGCTTCTTTTGTGGACAAGCTAGTGCACGTGGACAGAGACTTATACGAGGCCTTATCCATGCATGGTTACGCACATAATCCCAGCAAGCAGGAGTTTCTTGTACACTTTGCCCAACGGGGTCATCTCGGACGTGCCAGAATCCGAGCGGGTGACCTTGAGTTGAAGGGAACTGTACGGGAGGAGGCACGTTACTTGGGGCCTTTCATCACCATGCGGGATTCGGCTCGGAATGAAGTTGTTCGTAGATGCGCTGCTGCACGTACTGGTTTTCACTCTCTTAGTGGAATGTGGAAACTAACGGGACTGGCGAGGAGGTGGAGGAGGTGTTTATTCATCGGGTTTGTTCAAAATGCTTTACTGTCTGGTTTGGAGAGTTTCGCTTTATCACAGTTCGACTATGACATCCTAGACTCGTCTTTGTGCCGATTGGGGAGAGCAGCAATGGGTGGGAAGGCGGCTAATTATGAGGGGGAGCACATCACGAGCCTCACTAACAAAAGAAATCCTGTGGTTCTGGAAAATATTACCCTGTAGCCAGGAGATGAGGATTAGGCGTCTTAAGCTTTATCAGACTTGGGGTCGACGTCCTGAACATCATACCCAGGTGCTTGTCGCTCTTTTTGGGAAGTTTGATTTTGACACCAGGCCTCAGATTGTAGCAGGACGTCCATCCCAATATGCCTCGCCGTGGCTGCAGCAAATGGCCGCAGACTTGAGCCAAGCAGTAGAGTTACTGCCAGACTGCAGGATCGAGCCGATCGCTTTGAATTTAGCCCTCTTCGCCGACAAGGAAGCGATGGAGGATTTCTGTATGATTGATTTCGCGGAGCTGAGGAGCCGAGAGTTCGGCAGGCGGATCCCGCCTCCTGGATTTCAAGAGCTTGCTCCGTCGGTTGTTGTTCCGCCACCAGAGCGAGACCCGCCGGAAGTCCTCACATGCAGGCACAGCAAACATGGAGTTGAATGCGAAGCCAATCTCTTTACGAGGCCTGCGTACCTATCACACATAAAGTCGGCACATCATGTTCGTAACCTTATCACACCGACGAATACGTGTACCAGCTGTCGTCAAACATTCGCTACACAAAGAACGGCCGCACAGCACTTATCACGCGCACTTAAACGTGGATGCTGCCAGAGAGAACCAGCTCGTACCCTACTTCCTCTCAAAACGCCTAGGTCGTTGAAATGCTTATGCTGTGAATATGAATGCGGCACTCTTGAGGATCTCTGCAGCCATCTCTTGTCGA
This sequence comes from Prorocentrum cordatum, assembly GCA_963575745.1. Taxonomy (NCBI): domain Eukaryota; class Dinophyceae; order Prorocentrales; family Prorocentraceae; genus Prorocentrum; species Prorocentrum cordatum. The sequence goes on along the minus strand of CAUYUJ010013681.1, from coordinate 435,143 downwards.
ACCATTCGCCAGGAAGCATTGGACCGACCCCAGAGAGTCAGCCTGCGAGCAGATATGCCCGAGGGAATGGAGCAGGAGCCGAAGCTCGTCATGCCGTCGTGGTTCAGCCAGTCCATCACCGCTGGCGGCGTCTCCAAGCCAGAAGACCAGCAGGACGAAGCGGTGGGAAGGGACAAGAAGAAGTTCAAAGGCGGCAAGGACGACATTTTGCTGCCCGTGGTGAAGCTGGTGCTGACCAACACGAAGGACATCGCCGACCTCGGCGCCCTGCTGTACACGAGGTACGAACTGCCAGTGGCAGTGGGGGTGGTGGCGATCAGCCAACAAGCTGGCAAGAAGTACAACGACGACTCGGCGGCCCTCAAAGCAAAGGAAAAGGCAGGCGAGAAGCAGGATCACAAGGCAAGGGGCGCTGCACACGTTCAGATATTCATGGCAGCCTTCGGCTACGGAGCAACGCGGACGGCGACGGCAGGGACCACGCAAACAGAGGAGGCCAAGCTGAGCACGGAGATGCTCGAGTTCTTCAACGAGGTGCTGAGCAAGTGCGATGGCCCGAACGCAGTCGGCCAGCTGATTACGCACTTCAGGGTGAAGTTGCACAAAAAGGAAGAGGGCACGACGCCGAAGTGCACGTTGATGTGGTACGTGGACCCGCGCCACCAGCACGGCACGGTCGTGCAGCAGTGGCTAATCAAGATCGTGGAGTTCGAGGGCGGCAAGAGGCTGGTGGGCGCCCCACCACGCGGCCCGCTCGAGAGGGTCCTCAGAAAGTGCGTGGACGAGCGCACGAAGAAGTAGAAGGGCTCCCGAGAGTTTTACAGGCGAGCTCGCGCTTGGCTGAGCTGAGGTCAGGAGGTTTTGTTCTCCTCCCCTGCTTTTCCTGCTCCTCCGTCCTCGTCTTCGGCCCCCCTCCTCCTACTCCAAGTCCGAATGTGCGCAGCAGGCAGTTCCCGATCCCCGATTTTTTTTTCGGACGGTCCTCCGACAGGAAATATCCCTAGGAGGCCGCGGGGAGGGGGTAAGGGGTAAGGGGGAAGAGGAGGAGGAGGAGGAGGAGGAGGAGGAGGAGGTGGACGAGGAGGAGGAGGAGGGCGGAGGAGGAGGAGGAGGAGGAGGAGGAGGAGGAAGAGGAGGAGGAAGAGGAGGAGGAGGAGGAGGCCGCGGGGAGGGGGTAAGGGGAAACGTGGCCGCTCGAGGGGCAAAGGTCCCAGCAAAGGCAAAGGTCCGCGCACCTGAGGCCCGCTGGGCCTTCGGGGTGCTGCGTGCATCGGGCTTGTGCTGGCGGGGTCCGTGCGGCATCTGGCCGAGTGTGGATCGTACCTTTTCGCGGTATACGTCGGCTTCGTAGGTTAAGCCTCCTCAGGGAACAACCCCGTGGGCCGCTAAGAGTGCTTCGCATTTCGCTTTGATTCTGCGTTGCCAGTGCTCTCCTTCGGACCTGGTCCCCATGAGCTAGAAAGAAAGAAAAAAGCCATCAAGGCGCTCTTGTCCGCCCGCGACCACTACGAGGCGCACAAGGACGGGGTACCTTTGGGCCAGCGGCCCAAGCCTTTCTCCGCCGCAGAACTGCTACGACGACAGGGGGAAGACGAGTGCGACGACGAGGACGACGAGAGCAACGTGGAGCATGAGGAAAATAGCGAGGAGGACAACACATATGCGGTTGAGTGCTATGATCTGGTAAGCGACGACTCCGTGGGGTCATGCGTCGCCGAGGTCGACCAGCGCTGTAGCGAGGTCTACTACGCCCAGGGCGCCAACAGGCGGGCCGTGGAACTGAGAGGCAGAGGCAAGGGCACATGCAAGGGCAAGCGTGAGTTGTTTGACTCCTGCGGCCACTGCGAGACCTACTCCTATGTGAAGGGCCACACCAAAGGCCAGGGTAGCCACAGGACTTATGACAGCTAGCTCGCTTACCTCGCGTAAGCAGCAACAACCACACCGTCTCGCTCTGGATACCTACGCTCCGTTGACTAGCCTGTTGCATGCCGCCCTTGGGGCCGCCATCGATGGCGTGAAGATAAGCTCGCTTCGCATGTCTTTCTGGGGCGTTGTTGTTTTCTGGCGCGCATCGTGCTTCCTCCTTGAGGTCCTGGGGTGCGAAGATGTCTTTTGATACACCCACAGGGGGGAGGGGGAGGGAGGAGGAGGAGGATGAGGAGGAGGGGGAGGTGGAGGGGGAGGTGGAGGAGGAGGAGGAGGAGGAGGAGGAGGAGGAGTAGGTCAGTAGCCATTTGGCTCAAGGCTGAAACCCTACCGGTAAATCGTGAGGGCTTTAATCTTAGGTTTCCGCTGTGTGCGACATACATCGAGGGGGCGCCTAAACGCCTTGCTTCACACCACTGCCGGGAACTCTTCCTGCTCCCATCGGAGCTCCTGTCTGCGTGCGAGAAGCGCCCCGTGCCTCCCGCCCAGCGTCACGGCTCGACGCGCCAGCCTGGGAGCCAACCGACGCGGACGTGTGGCGTCAAAAGGTGCAAGTTCGCGGACAGCCCCGTCTGGCGCAAGACGTGTTGCTGCCGTGGTGCGCCCCCACTGGCCGCGCCCCGCGAGCAGGCGCCTCGCCAACCAGAGCGCTGTCGCTGCTGCTGCTGCTGCTGCTAATCAGCTCGATGGTTCTCAGCAGCAAGCTTTCCTCTCCTCCTCCTCCTCCTCCTCCTCCTCCTCCTCCTCCTCCTCAGGACTCAGGACTCTGCGAAACTGGTCGTGCAAACACAAAGCCAACTTATCGGGGTTAAATTAAGCCTGACGGGACCCGCAAAAGGCAATCGGGGCCACCTTCCCAAACTTAAGTTGGGTGCCAGGCACCTCCCCTTTCCGTAGCTTTCGTAACTCGGAAGTGGGGAAGCGGGGGGCAGAACAAGGACTTGACAGCTTCGCCCCTCCGCCCATGCTGAAACCACCGCAAATCGTGCAGTACACAATTGGCATCCTGCTACCCTCGACCCATGAAATGACAAGGGAGTGGTGCAAGGCAGGAGCACGAACAATGATGTCTCTGAAGAGCTGAGACGTTTCGGCGCAGCTCGTTTTAGAGCTGGGGTTGACTTTCCTCAAACATTTGAAGCAACGAGCATGGGTACCTTGCCAAACGGGTTGGTGACTGACCACGAACGGGCGAGGCTTTCGCTGTTTAGGGGCACGCCGAAGGACCCCTAACAGCTCGCGGGTCGGAGGCCATTCGGCCAGAACTTTGGCAGCACCCTCTAAGATGGACTGGTAGGCCTCCAGACTGTGGATGTGTTCATCCACGACGTCCTGGGGAAGATCGTGAGCCTGGGCACCTTCGTTGGCCATTCTGTCGGCGAACCTGTTGCCCAGGATTCGAATTCGATCTAGTTCGTCAGTGGCCTCATCGACGGATCTGTGAGCTTTGACCTTGGCAATTTTAAGATCGCCAGCGTCAGTGTGGTGAGCAACATCTCTCCAGGAGCGGCTATACAAGCTTTTGCCAGACAGGGCAGCTTTGGGAACCGTCATTCCCCTCAGCACCGCCTGGCAATCAACCACGAAACTGGGGTTCGTGCTCATTTCGACGTGCCTGGCAGCAATAACAAACGCAGCATGCTCCGCATGGACGGCTTGTTGGGGGAATAGGTTAGGGAGGGGAGCAAACAACCCCCTGATGAAATTCCCCTCACCGTCTATCTGGACGGCTGCTATGCCGGCTCTCGCCAAGATGTCGAACCTTGGGTGGAGGCACGAGCCATCAAGATAAATAGGGAGCGAGGGGTCGAAGGAGAAGGGGTCTCCATTGCCGTCAGCATCTCTATAAGTGACGGTCCACCCCTGCTCTGGCGAATCAACATCAGGTTTCAAAAACCAGAAAAACTTATAAAACGGATGATCCTCCCCCTCTCCGAGCGCTGTCTCCGTGACACCCTCCAGGTGGACGTTTCGGCACTGCGCTCCGTGAGGGCACTTCCAGATTCTATGGTGCACAGTATCGGGTTCACCGCAATACGTGCACTCCAAAGGGACGTCAACCCCCCACTCTCTGAGCTCCTCCTCCTCCTCCTCCTCCTCTTCCCCCTCCTCCTTCTCCTCCTCCTCCTCCTCCTCTTCCTCCTCCTCCTCCTCCTCCTCCTCCGCCGCCATCTCCTCCTTCTCCTCCTCCTCCTCCTCCTCCTCCTCCCCCTCCTCCTTCTCCATGGGCGACGACCGCTTCGCTGCCGTCGCCGCCCACCTGCCAGCCCAGCAGCGCTCGCGTGCGTCTGCAGGCTCCGCGGGCAGTGCAGCGTGGCGACCCCTTTGCCGTGTCCAGCGAAGCCGTGGCGGAGCACGGCCAGCTCGAGGCCGAGGCCCAAAAGGCTGCGAACGCCCCTTCGAACGCCCTTGCGAATGCGAGGCAGCAGCTGGCACAGCAAGCACTTCGCGCTCCCGAGCTTCAGGAACATCATCTTGAGTTGCAGGCCAGGGAGCATTTTTTTTCCAACCTCGCACGCGCTTCGCAGGGAACTGTAGTGCATATGACGTCGTCGAGTTCGGGCGTCGCCTCCGACCCCTTGCCCAGCAGCGCCAAAGCCCGCTGCCATTGCCCGCCGATGTCGCACTCGCTGATCCGAGCATTACAGCTGAGAGGCTTTGCTTTATGCGGCGCGCCTTGAGAACACACTGTAGCACACATTGCATCATTCCATTGCGAGCAAGCCGCGCACCTCCATGTGTAATGACAGCACCTGCCTCCAGTGTCCGCCCTGCTCGCACATGCCAGCTGTAATCCCGTAGGCAATAAAGTCAGCATCGAGCCTTCTCAAGCACATGCTCCTGAGCATGAAGAGAGCTTGCTGCCACTGTCCGCCCTTCTCGCACGCATTGACTGCGAGCCTGTAGCTGATGGCGTCTGGCAACACCTTCATCTCCCGCATCTCGTCGAGCAACGCCAGGGCCCGCTGCCACTGCCCGCTTTTCTGGCAGGCGCTAATCCCGGCGCAGTAACCGATGGCGTCGGGTTCCAGCTTCGCCTCCCTCATCTCGCTGAGCAGCGCCACTGCCCGCTGCCACTGCCCTCCCTTTTCGCAAGCGCCGATCCCAGCGTTGCAGCTGATGACGTCGGGTTCCAGCTTCGCCTCCCTCATCTCGCTGAGCAGCGCCATTGCCCGCTGCCACTGCCCGCTCTTCTCGCACGCACTGATCGCGGCATTGTTGCTGACGACGTCGGGCTCCAGCTTCGCCTCCCGCATTTCGCTCAGCAGCGCCAGCGCCCGTTGCCACTGCTCGCCCTTCTCGCACGCGCTGATCCCAGCGCTGTAGCTGACGCCGTTGGGCTCCAGCTTCGCCTCCCGCATCTCGCTCAGCAGCGCCAGGGCCCGCTGCCACTGCCCGCCCTTCTCGCACGCGCTGATCCCACCGCTGTAGCTGACTAGGGCTGACCCGTGGACTCCGTCCACGACATCTTTCTGGAATGGTTCTCGGAAGAACGGCGCAGATTGTACCGAAAATGTACAAACACGGCGGCGGCTCGGGCGGCGGCAGCGAGACCGCGCCTTCGTGCCCGAGCTCTTGCAGCGCTCCAGCAGCTTGGCCCAGCGCACTGCTCGTTCACCCCCCTCCTATTGAGGACAGTTTCGAAGTCTCTCGGGGATGTGCGTCGAAATCGAAGCCCATCTGAGGCGTCTCGGGAGCGCTCGGGGAAGGGCTCGGGAGGCCATCGGGGAAAGCCACCGAAAGCGCCGGGGAGGCTCGCAAGGATCTACAGGGAGGGCCCAAGAGAGCTTCAAGAAAATTTGAAAATTCTGTAAAATCTTTTTTTTGTTTTTTTTTTTCTTTTTTTTTTTTTGACTTTTTTTTTTTTCTTTTTTTTTTTTTTTTTTTTTTTTTTATTCTTAAATTTCTTTGAGAAAGCGCTGTTGGGCGGCCAATCACCTCCCGGGCGCCGGCCTTGATGGTGCGATCCAGTCGCATCACCGCCAACGGGGAGGGTTTTGTTCGCCATGTCAACGAACAGCAGCTGTTACGCCTATATGTATTTCGGGGGTACCTAGCATCAAACTGTTCTGTGGAGGCCCTCGGGCGAACAGAACGGGACAGGGCAAGGAATGGGGAAGACATGTCCGAATCTCCTGGGCCCCCCAGATGCTCGTCCGAAGAATGCGGAGAGGTCCCAAGGTCATATCAATTGGCTGCTGTCCCAGGGGTCCGGTCTGCTTGGCCCGAAGAGTTTGCCAAGGCCCCTGGGGGAACAGAATGGCACAGCATATCGGGCAAAGGAGGGCGGTAGCTGGCCTGTCAGACCCGGCGTTCGTCTTCTGCCCAAGCGGCGCGGGGCCCACGGGCCCCAGGGTTGGCGTCCCGCTGGGATTCCTATTGTTCGCCCACAGGGTTGGAGGAGGCCTCCAGGCGAACAGAATGGGGCAGGACAATGAATGTGGGAGACTTGTCGCAAGCTCCCAGCCCCCCCAAGTGTGCGCCCGAAGGGTGTGGGGCCGCGTTGGCTCCCTCAAAAGGCCGTCTTGGAGCCGTCCAAGCCCGTCTTGAGGGCACCGTGTGCCGTTATGGGGCCGTCTTGGTTCGTCGTGGGCCCCTCATGGGCCGTCCGTAGGCTGTCCTGGGCCCATCGGGGTCATCGTGGGCTGTCTTGGAGCCGTCTGGGACCGTGAGGGGGCCGCCTTGGAGTCGTCTTGGGCCCCTCCTGTGCGCCTCCTTGGGCCGTCCTGGGCCCAGCAGGGGCCGTGTTGGCACCCTCTTGGGGCTGTCTTGGAGCCGTCTTGAGCCGTTGCAGCGCGCCTTGGGTTGTGCTGGGTCCGTCTTGGCCCGTCTTGGGGCCTTCCTGGGCGGTTCCTCGGACCCTCCTGGGACTTTCTGGGGCCTCTTGGTGCATCGGACCGCCGAAACGGCGGGAAACGCAAAGGGTGTAACAGTAAACAATGGAAAATTAACGATTTTTGCCAGCTGGGACTCTCTTGCCATCGTGGCCCGTCTTGAGGCCCCGAACGGGCGCGTCCTTGGGCCGTCCTGGGCGCACCCTCCTGGGACCGTCTTGGAATCGTCTTGGGCCGTCTTGAGCGCGCCTTGGGCCGTCCTGGGCCCGTCTGGGGCCGTGTTGGCACCCTCGCGGCGAGGAAGCTCGGAGGCGGGCTCGAGGCCTCTTTGGGGCTATTTTGGAAGCTGTTGGGGCCTCTGTTGGGGCCTCGTCTGGGCTCCTGGGGCCTCTTTGGGGGATTCTTGGCGGCCCCTTGGGGCCTCTTGGGGGCCTGTTTGGGCCTCCTGGCGCCCTCTTGGGGCGGAATGCTAGGATTTTCGGTCCGTGGTCCCCCTCTTGGCCCCCTCTTGGGCCTGTCTTCGGGCCCTCGTGGGCCGTCTTGAGCGTCTCTTGGGTCGTCTTGGGGCCCTCTTGGGCTGTCTTGGGGCGCTCTTGGAACCCTCTTGGGCCGTTCTGGGGCGCTCTTGGAGGCCTCTTGGGCCGTCTTCGAGCGTCGGAAAGCGGAAAAAGCGAGAAGGCCCAAATCCTTCCAAAACCGTCGTAAAGCGGATGATTTTGAGGCCCAAAACCGTCCAAAACCTCCCTCCTGAGGCGGTCCCCTCGTCTGCCCCCGTGGCACCTCTTGGGGACCTCTTTTGGGCTCCTGGGGGCCTCTTGGGCCTCTCTGGGCTCGTCTATCGCGCCCCTTGGGCTGTCTTGGGGCCCCCTAGGGCCTTCTTGGGCGGTCCTCGGGCCGTCTTGGAGCCATCTTGGGCCGCTCTTCGGGCCATCTTGGGGTCCCGTTGGCCTGTCTTGGGCGCCTCTGGGGCCGTCCTGGGGCCGCCTTGGACCGTCTTGGGGCCCTCTTGGACCGTTTTGGGGTCCTCTTGGGGACCTCGTGGACCGTCTTGGAGCGGTCTTGGATGCCTCTGAGGGGGTTTCGGAGCGTCGGGAAGCCGGAAGCAAAAAACCTCGGAAAAATAAATGACAATCAACGATTTTGGCCTCTCGGGGCTCTCTTGGGAGGCCTGTTGGTCCGTCTTGGGGAGCTCTTGGGCCGTCTTGGGCCAATCTCGGGCGTCTTGGCCAGATCATTGCGCGTCTCGGGGCCCTCTTGGGCCGCCTTCGGGGCATCTTGAGCGGGTCGGAGCCGTCTTTGAGCGGCTCGGAGCCGTCCTTGGGCCGTCGGGGCGGCCTCCGGAGCGTCTCGGAGCCGTTTACCGGCATTTGGCCCTTTTTCCTTCCGGCACGCGGTTCCTCCGGCCATATAGTATAGACTAGGGCTGACCCGTGGCCTCCGTCCACGACATCTTTCTGGAATGGTCTCGGAGGAACGGCGCAGATTGTACCGAAAATCTACAAACACGGCGGCGGTTCGGGCGGCGGCAGCGAGACCGCGCCTTTGTGTCCGAGCTCTTGCAGCGCTCCAGCAGCTTGGCCCAGCGCACTGCTCGTTCACCCCCCTCCTATTGAGGATAGTTTCGAAGTCTCTCGGGGATGTGCGTCGAAGTCGAAGCCCATCTGAGGCGTCTCAGGAGCCTTGGGGAAGGGCTCGGGAGACCATCGGGGAAAGCCACCGAAAGCGCCGGGGAGGCTCGCAAGGATCTACAGGGAGGGCCCAAGAGAGCTTCAAGAAAATTTGAAAATTCTGTAAAATCTTTAGAGAAACCGCTGTTGGGTCGGCCATCACCTCCGGGCGCGCCTTGATGGTGCGATCCAGTCGCATCACCGCCAACGGGAGGGTTTGTTCGCCATGTCCCATTCTGTTCGTACAGAGGGTCTGTGGAGGCCTTCGGGCGAACAGAACGGGACAGGGCAAGGAATGGGGAATACTTGTCCGAATCTCCTGGGCCCCCCAGGTGCTCGTCCGAAGAATGCGGAGAGGTCCCAGGGTCATATCAATTGGCTGCTGTCCCAGGGGTCCGGTCTGCTTGGCCCGAAGAGTTTGCCAAGGCCCCTGGGGGAACAGAATGGCACAGCATATCGGGCAAAGGGGGGCGGTAGCTGGCCTGTCAGACCCGGCGTTTGTCTTCTGCCCAAGCGGCGCGGGGCCCACGGGCCCCAGGGTTGGCGTCCCGCTGGGATTCCTCTTGTTCGCCCACAGGGTTGGAGGAGGCCTCCAGGCGAACAGAATGGGGCAGGACAATGAATGTGGGAGACTGGTCGCAAGCTCCCAGCCCCCCCAAGTGTGCGCCCGAAGGGTGTGGGGCCGCGTTGGCTCCCTCAAAGGGCCGTCTTGGAGCCGTCTAGGCCCGTCTTGAGGGCGCCGTTCGCCCTGATGGGGCCGTCTTGGTTCGTCGTGGGCCCCTCATGGGCGCGTCCGTAGGCCGTCCTGGGCCCATCGGGGTCCTCGTGGGGCTGTCTTGGAGCCGTCTGGGACCGTGAGGGGGCCGCCTTGGAGTCGTGTTGGGCCCCTCCTGTGCGCCTCCTTGGGCCGTCCTGGGCCCAGCAGGGGCCGTGTTGCCACCCTCTTGGGGCTGTCTTGGAGCCGTCTTGAGCCGTCGCAGCGCGCCTTGGGTTGTGCTGGGTCCGTCTTGGCCCGTCTTGGGGCCTTCCTGGGCGTTTCCTCGGACACTCCTGGGACTTTCTGGGGCCTCTTGGTGCATCGGACCGCCGAAATGGCGGGAAACGCAAGGGTGTCACAGTAAACAATGGAAAATCAACGATTTTTGCCAGCTGGGGCTCTCTTGCCATCTTGGCCCGTCTTGAGGCCCCGACCGGGCGCGTCCTTGGGCCGTCCTGGGCGCACCCTCCTGGGACCGTATTGGAATCGTCTTGGGCCGTCTTGAGCGCGCCTTGGGCCGTCCTGGGCCCGTCTGGGGCCGTGTTGGCACCCTCGCGGCGAGGAAGCTCGTAGGCGGGCTCGAGGCCTCTTTGGGGCCATTTTGGAAGCTGTTGGGGCCTCTGTTGGGGCCTCGTTTGGGCTCCTTGGGAGCCTCCTGGGGCCTCTTCGGGGGATTCTTGGCGGCCCCTTGGGGCCTCTTGGGGGCCTGTTTGGGCCTCCTGGCGCCCTCTTGGGGCGGAAGGCTCGGAGTTTCGGTCCGTGGTCCTTCTCTTGGCCCCCTCTTGGGCCTGTCTTCGGGCCCTCGTGGGCCGTCTTGAGCGTCTCTTGGGTCGTCTTGGGGCCCTCTTGGGCTGTCTTGGGGCGCTCTTAGAAACCTCTTGGGCCGTTCTGGGGCGCTCTTGGAGGCCTCTTGGGCCGTCTTCGAGCGTCGGAAAGCGGAAAAGGCGAGAAGGCCAAAATCCTTCCAAAACCGTCGTAAAGCGGATGATGTTGAGGCCCAAAACAGTCCAAAACCTCCTGAGGCGGTCCCCTCGTCCGCCCCCCTCGCTTCGAAGCAGTTTTTAAGCCCCGTGGCACCTCTTGGGGACCTCTTTTGGGCTCCTGGGGGCCTCTTGGGCCTCTCGGGGCTCGTCTATCGCGCCCCTTGGGCTGTCTTGGGGCCCCCTAGGGCCTTCTTGGGCGGTCCTCGGGCCGTCTTGGAGCCATCTTGGGCCGCTCTTCGGGCCATCTTGGGGTCTCGTTGGCCTGTCTTGGGCGCCTCTGGGGCCGTCCTGGGGCCGCGTTGGACCGTCTTGGGGCCCTCTTGGACCATCTTGGGGTCCTCTTGGGGACCTCTTCGACCGTCTTGGAGTGGTCTTGGATGCCTCTGGGGGGGGTTCGGAGCGTCGGGAAGCCGAAAAAGCGAGGAAGCAAAAAACCTAGGGAAAACCAATGAAAATCAACGATTTTGGCCTCTCGGGGCTCTCTTGGGAGGCCTCTTGGGAGGCCTATTGGGCCGTCTTGGGGAGCTCTTGGGCCGTCTTGGGCCAATCTTGGGCGTCTTGGCCAGATCATTGCGCGTCTCGGGGCCCTCTTGGGCCGCCTTCGGGGCATCTTGAGCGGCTCGGAGCCGTCTTTGGGCCGTCGGGGCGGCCTCCGGAGCGTCTCGGAGCCGTTTCTAGTCATTTGGCTGGATTTCCTTCCGGCACGCGGTTTCTCCGGCCATATAGATTAGACTAGGGCAGACCTGTGGACTCCGTCCACGACATCAGCTCGATGTGGCGAGGGGTCTCTGGGCAAGCGCGGGGGGGTGCGGCTGCAGGGCCGAAAGGCAATCATGATGCCTGTCGCCTCTCGTCCGCTCCCCCGCTCCTGGAGGGAATTCTGAAGCCACTGAAGGCTTCGTGGGGGCCGTTTCGGAGCCTCTTCGGCCTTCTTTTGGGCCTCCCGGGGGGGGCTCTTAGGGCCCTCTCGGGCCGTCTTGGGTGCCTCTTGGGCCGTCTTGGGGCCGTCTGAGGCCCGCCTCGGCGCCTCTTGGGCTGTCTTGGGCCGTCTTGGGCCGCTCCTGGGGCCGTCTTGGGTGCCTCTTGGGCCGTCTTGGGCGCCTCCTGGGCCGTCCTGGGGCCGTCCTGGGGCGTCTTGGGACCGTCTTGGGGCCCTCCTGGCCCGTCTTGGGGCTCTCTTGGGGTCCTCTTCGGCCGTCTTGGAGCGGTCGGGGGGACTTCTTGGGCCGTCTTGGAGCGTCGGGAAGCCGAAGAGGCGAGGAGGCCGAAAACATAGAAAAAACACAATAGAAATCGACGATCTCTGTCGCTCGGGGCCCTCTTGGGAGGCCTCTTGGGAGGCCTCTTCGGGCGTCTTGGACGCCTCTTGGGCCGTCTGGGGCGAATCTCGGGCGTCTTGGGCCCATCTTTAAGCGTGCCGGGGCTCTCCGGGGCCGTCTTGGGGGCTTCTGGGGGCCCTCTCGACATGTCTTGGAGCCTGCCTGGGCGGCCCAGGGCGGCCCGGGGCCAGCCCGGGGCGGTTTTGACCCATTGGAACCTGCGCCCTTCTGGCACGCACTGGGCCCTGCATTGTAGTAGAGACTAGGGCTGACCCGCGGCCTTCCGGCCGCGGAATCTGCCCGCCATGGCGTGGACGTGGAAGTGGAGCGTCTCTGGGGCCTCGCAGGTAAGGGGAGGTTGGAGGGGACGGCGTGGATGGAGGAGGTGGCCGCTGGAGGTGGAGGTGGCCGAGGAGGGATACAGGCAAGCGAGTGATAACTTTATCTGGTAGTGTGGTGGCAATGGGGCCGGTGGGCGCGGTCTAGGAGGCCCACAAAAGGGCGGCGAGACGGCCCAAAAGGTCTCCAGGACGGGCCAAGAGGCTCTGAAGGCCCCACGAACTCCCTAAGACGGGCCCCAGTGCGAGGACACGAATCGACCTTTCGAGCGCACCGCCCCAAGACGTCCCCAACTGGCGCAGAGATGGCTCCCAGAGGGTCCAAGAAGCCCCCAAGACTACGCTGGAAGTTCGACGCTCCCCAGGAGAGAAGCATCCAAGGCCTCTTGGGGGCCGTTTGGGGGCCCTGTTTTCGTCCTCCTGGGAGTCTCTCGGGGCCCTCTTGGGCAATCTTGAGTGCCTCTTGGGCCGTCTTGGGGCGATTTGGAGCCGACTTGGGCGCCTCTCGGACCATCTTGGGGCCGTCTTGGGGCCATCTTGGGCCGATCTTGGGCGCTCTTGGGGCTGTCTTGGGTGTTTCCGGGGCCGTCCCGGGCGCCTCTGGAGCCGTCCCGGACGGCCCACAGACCGTCTTGGAGACTGTGCAGCCGGAAAGGCTTGGAGACGGGGCGGCAGGGGCCTCTACAGCCGTCTTGGTGTCGCCCTGGGACCGTTTTGGGCGCCTCTTGGGCTCTCTTGACGCCCTCTCGGGCCGGTTTTCGTGCGTCTTGGGGGCCTCATGGGCCGTCTTGGGGCGGTCGTGGGGACCTTGAACCAGCTTCTGCGCCATATTCCCGACAAGCAGCGCATGCTAAAATTGAACGTTTTTCGTAGGGAAAACAATGATTTTCGCCTCTTGGGGCCATCCTTGGACGCCCCTTGGGCGTCTCTGGGGCCGTCGTGGAGGCCTCCTGGGCCGTCTTGGGTTTGTTTTCGGCGGTCTTGGGCTCTCGTGGAGCGCTCTTGGGCCGTCTTGGGGGTGTCTGGGGCCGTCCTGGGCGCCTCCTGGGAGCCTCTTGGGGCCGCCTGGGGGCCGTGTTGGGCGCCTCTTGGGTCTCTTGACGCTCTCTCGGGCCGGTTTTCGTGCCTCTGGGGGGCCTCTGGGGCCGTGTTGGGGCGTTCGTGGGGACCTCTTGTCCCATCTTCTGCGCCATATACCCGACAAACAGTGCATGCTAAAATTGGACGTTTTTCTTTGGAAAAACAATGATTTGGGCCTCTGGGGGCCATCCTGGGACGCCTCTTGGGCGTCTCTGGGGCCGTCGTGGAGGCCTCCTGGGCCTTATGGGGGCCGTTTTCGGCGGTCTTGAGCTCTCTTGGAGCGCTCTTGGGCCGTTTTGGGGGTGTCTGGGGCCGTCCTGGGCGCCTCTTGGGCCGCGTGAGCGCCTCTGGGGCGTCCCCGGAGCCGTTGTGGGGTATTTTCGCTCGATCAAGACAGGGACCCTTCCCGCACGCACGGGTCCCTGCATTGTAGAGAAGATGACGTCGGGCTCCGGCTTCGCCTCCCGCATCTCGCTCAGCAGCGCCAGCGCCCAGTGCCACTGCTCGCTCTTCTCGCACGCGCTGATCCCAGCGTTGTAGCTGATGACGTCGGGCTCGAGCTTTGCATCCAACAGCTCGCTCAGCAGGGCCAGGGCCCGCTGCCACTGCTCGCTCTTCTCGCACGCGCTGATCCCAGCGTTGTAGCTGACGACTTCGGGCTCCAGCTTCGCCTCCCGCATCTCGCTCAGCAGCGCCAGCGCCCGTTGCCATTGCTCGCCCTTCTCGCACGCGCTGATCCCAGCGCTGTAGCTGACTAGGGCTGACCCGTGGACTCCGTCCACGAAATCTTTCTGGAATGATTCTCGGAGGAACGGGCTCCTGGGGGGGGGGCACCGGACGTGGCCATGTATGACAGCTGGGCCGTTTGAGTCCGCGAGGCTCTGGAAGGCGAAGGCTCCGAGGTGATGGCAAGATGCCTGGAGGAGAGTGTGGATTCGACGGGGCGCCCGAGCGGTGCGAATGGCCAAGATGGCTCAAGATGGCGTTCAGAGCGGTGAGAACGGCGAATGCTGCCCAAGATGTCGGGGGTCCGAGCGGCGCGAATGGCCAAGACGGTCCAAGATGGCTCTCAGAGGGCCTCCGAGGGCCACTATCGCTTACTGTAGGCTCGCTCTGGGCGCCAAAGGGCCCTGCGGACCATTTTTCTAAGAAAAAATGCTTGCAGACCCCTTTGGGGGCCACTTGACATGGCATGGTGACGTTTTCGTGTCGTGACGGCTCTGGTGGGTTGCACGCGCGGCTGACAGCTGGGCCGTTTGAGCCCGCGAGGCTCTGGAAGGCGAAGGCTCCGAGGTGATGGCAAGATGCCTGGAGGAGAGCGTGGATTCGTCGGGGCGCCCGAGCGGTGCGAATGGCCAAGATGGCTCAAGATGGCGTTCAGAGCGGTGAGAACGGCGAATGCTGCCCAAGATGTCGGGGGTCCGAGCGGCGCGAATGGCCAAGACGGTCCAAGATGGCTCTCAGAGGGCCTCCGAGGGGGGCGTCCCGGAGCCCTCTGGGGCCGTCTGGGGGGCCTCTTGCGGCCCTCTTGGCGCGTCTTGGGTCCATCTTGGGGCGTCCCGGGGCCCTCTGGGGCCGTCTTGGGCTGTCTCGGGGCGTCTTGGGATCGTCTGGGGGCCCTCTTGGCCCGTCTGGAGGCCCTCTTGCGGGCCTCGTCGGTGGTCTTGGAGCGGTCTTGGGGACCTCTTGGGCCGTCTTGGAGCGCAGGGACGGCGAAAAGGGGAGAATGCGAGAAACATCGAAAAACACAATGGAAGTCGACGATTTCTCCCGCTCGGGGCCCTGCTGGGAAGCCTCTTGGGAGGCCTCTTGGGGCATTTTGGCCGCCCGGGGCCCTGCTGGGAAGCCTCTTGGGAGGCCTCTTGGGGCCTTTTGGCCGCCTCTGGGGCCGCCTTGGCCCAAGCTTCGGCGTCTTGGGCCCATCTTGGGGCGTCCGTCTTGAGGCCCTTTGGCGGGCCTCGTCGGTAGTCTTGGAGCGGTCTTGGGGACCTCTTGGGCCGTCTTGGAGCGCAGGGACGGCGAGAAGGGGAGAATGCGAAAAACTGTGAAAAACACAATGGAAATCGACGATTTCTCCCGCTCGGGGCCCTGCTGGGAAGCCTCGTGGGAGGCGGATTGGGGCCTTTTGGCCGCCTCTGGGGCCGTCTTGGCCCAATCTTCGGCGTCTTGGGCCCATCTTGGGGCGTCCCAGAGCCCTCTGGGGCCGTCTTGAATGCCTCTTGGGGCCCTCGTCGCGCGTCTTGGCCCTATCTTGGAACGTCCCGGGGCTCTGGAGGGCCGTCTTGGGGGGCCGTCTTGGGCTATCTTGGGGCGTCTTGGGACCGTCTGTGGGCCCTCTTGGCCCGTCTTGAGGCCCTCTTGGGGGCCTCGTCGGTGGTCTTGGAGCGGGCTTGGGGACCTCTTGGGCCGTCTTGGAGCGCAGGGACGGCGAAAAAGGGAGAATGCGAAAAACATTGAAAAACACAATGGAAATCGACGATTTCTCCCGCTCGGGGCCCTGCTGGGGAGCCTCTTGGGAGGCCTCTTGGGGCCTTTTGGCCGCCTCTGGGGCCGACTTGGCCCAAGCTTCGGCGTCTTGGGCCCATCTTGGGGCGTCCCGGAGCCCTCTGAGACCGTCTTGGGGGCCTCTTGGCGCGTCTTGGGCCC
Source organism: Prorocentrum cordatum (assembly GCA_963575745.1). NCBI lineage: Eukaryota > Dinophyceae > Prorocentrales > Prorocentraceae > Prorocentrum > Prorocentrum cordatum. The sequence continues at coordinate 419,589 of CAUYUJ010013681.1, read as the reverse complement.
ATCTTGGGGCGTCCCGGGGCCCTCTGGGGCCGTCTTGGGAGGCCGTCTTGGGCTGTCTGGGGCGTCTTGGGACCGTCTGGGGGCCCTCTTGGCCCGTCTTGAGGCCCTCTTGCGGGCCTCGTCGGTGGTCTTGGAGCTGTCTTGGGGACCTCTTGGGCCGTCTTGGAGCGCAGGGACGGCGAAAAGGGATAATGCAAAAAACATAGAAAAACAGAATGGAAATCGACGATTTCTCCCGCTCGGGGACCTGCTTTGAAGCCTTGGGAGGCCTCTTGGGGCTTTTGGCCGCCTCTGGGGCCGTCTTGGCCCAATCTTCGGCGTCTTGGGCCCATCTTGGGGCGTCCCGGAGCCCTCTGGGGCCGTCTTGGGGGCCTCTTGGAGGCCCTCTTGGCGCGTCTTGGGCCCATCTTGGGGCGTCCCGGGGCCCTCTGGGGCCGTCTTGGGGGGCCGTCTTGGGCTATCTGGGGGTGTCTTGGGACCGTCTGGGGGCCCTCTTGGCCCGTCTTGAGGCCCTCTTGCGGGCCTCGTCGGTGGTCTTGGAGCGGTCTTGGGGACCTCTTGGGCCGTCTTGGAGCGCAGGGACGGCGAAAAGAGGAGAATGCAAAAAACATTGAAAAACACAATGGAAATCGACGATTTCTCCCGCTCGGGGCCCTGCTGGGAAGCCTCTTGGGAGGCCTCTTGGGGCATTTTGGCCGCCTCTGGGGCCGTCTTGGCCCAATCTTCGGCGTCTTGGGCCCATCTTGGGGCGTCCCGGAGCCTCTGGGCCGTCTTGGGGGCCTCTTGGAGGCCCTCTTGGCGCGTCTTGGGCCTATCTTGGGGCGTCCCGGGGCCCTCTGGGGCCGTCTTGGGGGGCCGTCTTGGGCTGTCTTGGGGCGTCTTGGGACCGTCTGGGGGCCCTCTTGGCCCGTCTTGAGGCCCTCTTGCGGGCCTCGTCGGTGGTCTTGGAGCGGTCTTGGGGACCTCTTGGGCCGTCTTGGAGCGCAGGGACGGCGAAAAGAGGATAATGCAAAAAACATCGAAAAACACAATGGAAATCGACGATTTCTCCCGCTCGGGGCCCTGCTGGGAAGCCTCTTGGGAGGCCTCTTGGGGCCTTTTGGCCGCCTCTGGGGCCGCCTTGGCCCAAGCTTCGGCGTCTTGGGCCCATCTTGGGGCGTCCCGGAGCCTTCTGGGGCCGTCTTGGGGGCCTCTGGAGGCCCTCTGGGCGCGTCTTGGGCCCATCTTGGGGCGTCCCGGGGCCCTCTGGGGCCGTCTTGGGGCCCTCTTGGCGTGTCTTGGGCCTGCTACACTTTTTGACCAGAATCGCCCTTTTCGCACGCGCAGGTCCCTGCATTGTAGTATAGACTAGGGCTGACCCGTGGACTCCGTCCACGACATCTTTCTGGAATGGTTCTCGGAGGAACGGCGCAGATGCCTGTCGCCTCTCGTCCGCTCACCCCCTCGTGGAGGCATTTCTGAAGCCACTTAGGGCCTCGTGGGGGCCCTTGCGAAGGGCTTTTTGTGGGTCTCCTGGGGGGCTCTGGAGCCCTCTTGGGCCGTCTTGGGTGCCTCTTGGGCCGTCTTGGGACCGTCTGAGGCCGGCTTCGGCGCCTCTAGGGCTCTGTTGGGCCGTCTTGGGCCGCTCCTGGGGCCGTATTGGGTGCCTCTTGGGCCGTCTTGGGCGCCTCCTGGGCCGTCCTGGGGCCGTCCTGGGCCGTCTTGGGGCCGTCTTGGGGCCCTCTTGGCCCGTCTTGGGGCTCTCTTGGGGTCCTCTTCGGCCGTCTTGGAGCGGTCTGGGGGACGTCTTGGGCCGTCTTGGAGCGTCGGGAAGCCGAAAAGGCGAGGAGGCCGAAACCATCGAAAAACACAATGGAAATCGACGGTTTCTGCCGCTCGGGGCCCTCTTGGGACGCCTCTTGGGAGGCCTCTTGGGGAGTCTTGGAGGCCTCTGGAGCCGTCTTGGGCCAATCTCGAGCGTCTTGGGCCCCTCGCTGGGCGTGCCGGGGCCCTCCGGGGCCGTCTTGGGGGCCTCTTGGGGCCCCCTTGGCGTGTCTTGGGGCCTCCCGGGGCGGCCCGGGGCCAGCCCGGGGCGATTATTGGTCACTTGATCCTGCGCCCTTCTGGTACGCACTGGGCCCTGCAATGTAGTAGAGACTAGGGCTGACCCGTGGACTCCGTCCACGACATCTTTCTGGAATGGTTCTCGGAGGAACGGCGCAGATTGCACCGAAAATCTACAAACGCGGCGGCGGCTCGGGCGGCGGCAGCGAGACCGCGCCTTCGTGTCCGAGCTCTTGCAGCGCTCCAGCAGCTTGGCCCAGCGCACTGCTCGTTCACCCCCCTCCTATTGAGGACAGTTTCGACGTCTCTCGGGCATGTGCGTCAAAGTCGAAGCCCATGTGTGGCGTCTCAGGAGCGCTCGGGGAAGGGCTCGGGAGGCCATCGGGGAAAGCCACCGAAAGCGCCGGGGAGGCTCGCAAGGATCTACAGGGAGGGCACAAGAGAGTTTCAAGAAAATTTGAATTCTGTGAAATCTTTAGAGAAACCGCTGTTGGGTCGGTCATCACCTCCTGGCGCGCCTTGCTGGTGCGATCCAGTCGCATCACCGCCAACGGGAGGGTTTGTTCGCCATGTCCCATTCTGTTCGCCCAGAGGGTCTGTGGAGGCCTTCGGGCGAACAGAACGGGACAGAGCAAGGAATGGGGAAGACTTGTCCGAATCTCCTGGGCCCCCCAAGTGCTCGTCCGAAAAATGCGGAGAAGTCCCAGGGTCATATCAATTGGCTGCTGTCCCAGGGGTCCGGTCTGCTTGGCCCGAAGAGTTCGCCAAGGCCCCTGGGGGAACAGAATGGCACAGCATATCGGGCAAAGGGGGGCGGTAGCTGGCCTGTCAGACCCGGCGTTCGTCTTCTGCCCAAGCGGCGCGGGGCCCACGGGCCCCAGGGTTGGCGGCCCGCTGGGTTTCCTCTTGTTCGCCCACAGGGTTGGAGGAGGCCTCCAGGCGAACAGAATGGGGCAGGACAATGAATGTGGGAGACTTGTCGCAAGCTCCCAGCCCCCCCAAGTGTGCGCCCGAAGGGTGTGGGGCCGCGTTGGCTCCCTCAAAGGGCCGTCTTGGAGCCGTCCAGGCCCGTCTTGAGGGCACCGTGTGCCGTGATGGGGCCGTCTTGGTTCGTCGTGGGCCCTCATGGGCCGTCCGTAGGCCGTCCTGGGCCCATCGGGGTCCTCGTGGGGCTGTCTTGGAGCCGTCTGGGACCGTGAGGGGGCCGCCTTGGAGTCGTCTTGGGCCCCTCCTGTGCGCCTCCTTGGGCCGTCCTGGGCCCAGCAGGGGCCGTGTTGGCACCCTCTTGGGGCTGTCTTGGAGCCGTCTTGAGCCGTCGCAGCGCGCCTTGGGTTGTGCTGGGTCCGTCTTGGCCCGTCTTGGGGCCTTCCTGGGCGTTTCCTCGGACCCTCCTGGGACTTTCTGGGGCCTCTTGGTGCATCGGACCGCCGAAACGGCGGGAAACGCAAAGGGTGTAACAGTAAACAATGGAAAATTAACGATTTTTGCCAGCTGGGGCTCTCTTGCCATCTTGGCCCGTCTTGAGGCCCCGACCGGGCGCGTCCTTGGGCCGTCCTGGGCGCACCCTCCTGGGACCGTCTTGGAATCGTCTTGGGCCGTCTTGAGCGCGCCTTGGGCCGTCCTGGGCCCGTCTGGGGCCGTGTTGGCACCCTCGCGGCGAGGAAGCTCGGAGGCGGGCTCGAGGCCTCTTTGGGGCCATTTTGGAAGCTGTTGGGGCCTCTGTTGGGGCCTCGTCTGGGCTCCTTGGGAGCCTCCTGGGGCCTCTTTGGGGGATTCTTGGCGGCCCCTTGGGGCCTCTTGGGGGCCTGTTTGGGCCTCCTGGCGCCCTCTTGGGGCGGAATGCTCGGATTTTCGGTCCGTGGTCCCCCTCTTGGCCCCCTCTTGGGCCTGTCTTCGGGCCCTCGTGGGCCGTCTTGAGCGTCTCTTGGGTCGTCTTGGGGCCCTCTTGGGCTGTCTTGGGGCGCTCTTGGAAACCTCTTGGGCCGTTCTGGGGTGCTCTTGGAGGCCTCTTGGGCCGTCTTCGAGCGTCGGAAAACGGGAAAAGCGAGAAGGCCAAACTCCTTCCAAAACCGTCGTAAAGCGGATGATTTTGATGCCCAAAACCGTCCAAAACCTCCTGAGGCGGTCCCCTCGTCCGCCCCCGTGGCACCTCTTGGGGACCTCTTTTGGGCTCCTGGGGGCCTCTTGGGCCTCTCTGGGCTCGTCTATCGCGCCCCTTGGGCTGTCTTGGGGTCCCCGAGGGCCTTCTTGGGCGGTCCTCGGGCCGTCTTGGAGCCATCTTGGGCCGCTCTTCGGGCCGTCTTGGGGTCCCATTGGCCTGTCTTGGGCGCCTCTGGGGCCGTCCTGGGGCCGCGTTGGACCGTCTTGGGGCCCTCTTGGACCGTCTTGGGGTCCTCTTGGGGACCTCGTGGACCGTCTTGGAGCGTTCTTGGATGCCTCTGAGGGGGTTTCGGAGTGTCGGGAAGCCGAAAAAGCGAGGAAGCAAAAAACCTTGGAAAAAACCAATGAAAATCAACGATTTTGGCCTCTCGGGGCTCTCTTGGGAGGCCTCTTGGGAGGCCTGTTGGGCCGTGTTGGGGAGCTCTTGGGCCGTCTTGGGCCAATCTCGGGCGTCTTGGCCGGATCATTGCGCATCTCGGGGCCCTCTGGGGCTGCCTTCGGGGCATCTTGAGCGGGTCGGAGCCGTCTTTGAGCGGCTCGGAGCCGTTTCCGGCCATTTGATGCTTTTTCCTTCCGGCACGTGATTCCTCCGGCCAAATAGTATAGATGACGTCTGGCTCCAGCTTCGCCTCCCGCATCTCACCCAGCAGCACCAGCGCCCGCTGCCACTGCTCGCCCTTCTCGCACGCGCTGATTCCAGCGTTGTAGCTGACTAGGGCTGACCCGTGGACTCCGTCCACTTGCGGGGTGGAGGGAGTAGTGCTGGAAGGCGCACTTGATGACGTCGGGCTCCCTGTTCGCCTGGCCGATGACGCTTGTCATGAGGACCCTCTCGAAACGCTCTCGGAGGCTTCATGGCCGCCGCTTGTTGTGCTGAGTGCTGCCTGCTGCTACTCGCTGCTGTTAGCTTTGTCGTTCTTCTGCAGCCGCCTGCGGTTTGACTGGTGTGGGCTGCTGCTTGCTACGGCTTGGTGCTGCTGCTAGCTTTTTGCCTGGTGCTGGATGTTGCTGCATGCTGCATGATGCTGAATGACGCTTGCGTTGTCAACGCGTGCTGCTGATGCTGCACGGCTCTTTAGTGTCTGCGAAATGCCTGTCGCCTCTCGTCCGCTCCCACCCTCCTGGAGGCAATTCTGAAACCACTTAGGGCCTCGTGGGGGCCGTTTCGGAGCCACTTGGAGTCTTCTGGGCCTCCCGGGGAGGCTCTTAGGGCCCCGTCTTGGGTGCCTCTTGGGCCGTCTTGGGGCCAGCTGAGGCCGGCTTGGGCGCCTCTTGGGCTGTCCTGGGCCGTCTCGGGCCGCTCTTGGGGCCGTCTTGGGTGCCTCTTGAGCCGTCTTGGGCGCCTCCTGGGCCGTGCTGGGGCCGTCTTGGGGAGTCGTGGGGCCGTCTTGGGGCCCTCTTGGCCCGTCTTCGGGCTCTCTTGGGGCCCTCTTCGGCCGTCTTAGAGCTGTCTGGGGGACCTCTGGGACCGTCTTGGAGCGTCGGGAAGCCGAAAAGGCGAGGAGGCCGAAAACATAGAAAAACACAATGGAAATCATAGATTTTTGCCACTCGGGACTCTCTCTTGGGGCATCTTGGAGACCTCCGGAGCCGTCTTGGGCCAATCTTGAGCGTCTTGGGCTCATTTTTGGGCGTGCCGGGGCCCTCTGGGGCCATCTTGAAGGTCTCTTGAGGCCTTCCTTGGCGCGTCTTGGAGCGTCTCGGAGCGCGCCGGGGCCTGCTGGGGCCCGTCTTGGGGCCCTCTTGGCCCGTCTTGGGGCTCTCTTGGGGCCCTCTTCGGCTGTCTTGGAGCGGTCTGGGGGACCTCTGGGACCGTCTTGGAGCGTCGGGAAGCCGAAAAGGCGAGAAGGCCAAAAACATCGAAAAACACATTGGAAATCATAGATTTTTGCCACTCGGGGCCCTGTTGGGAGGCCTCTTGGGAAGCCTCTTGGGGCGTCTTGGAGACCTCTGGAGCCGTCTTGGGCCAATCTTGAACGTCTTGGGCTCATTTTTGGGCGTGCCGGGGCCCTCTGGGGCCATCTTGAAGGTCTCTTGGGGCCTTCCTTGGCTCGTCTTGGAGCGTCTCGGAGCGCGCCGGGGCCTGCTGGGGCCCGGCTTGGGGCCCTCTTGGCCCGTCTTGACGCTCTCCTGGGGGCCTCTTCGGCTGTCTTGGAGCGGTCTTGGGGACCTCTGGGGCCGTCTTGGAGCCTCGGGAAGCCGAAAAGGCGAGAAGGCCAAAAACATCGAAAAACAGAATGGAAATCCACGATTTCTGCCACTCGGGACCCTCTTAGGAGGCCTCTTGGGAGGCTTCTTGGGCCGTCTTGGAGGTCTCTGGAGCCGTCTTGGGCAAATCTCGAGCGTCTAAGCCCATCTTTGGGCGTGCCGGGGCCCTCCGGGGCCGTCTTGGTGGCCTCTCTGGGCCCTTTTGGCGTGTCTTGGGGCCTCCCGAGGCGGCCCGGGGCGGCCCGGGGCCAGCCTGGGGCCGTAAAGGGACGATTTTGTGCACTTGAGTGCCTGACCTTCTCGCACGCGCTTCCACCCGCCATGTAGGAGAGACTAGGGCAGACCTGTGGACTCCGTCCACGACATCGGCTCGACGTAGCGAGGGGTCTCTGGGCAAGCGCGGGGGGGTGCGGCTGCAGGGCCGAAAGGCAATCATGATGCCTGTCGCCTCTCGTCCGCTCCCCCGCTCCTGGAGGGAATTCTGAAGCCACTGAAGGCTTCGTGGGGGCCGTTTCGGAGCCTCTTCGGCCTTCTTTGGGCCTCCTGGGGGGGCTCTTAGGGCCCTCTCGAACCGTCTTGGGTGCCTCTTGGGCCGTCTTGGGGCCGTCTGAGGCCCGCCTGGGCGCCTCTTGGGCTGTCTTAGGCCGTCTTGGGCCGCTCCTGGGGCCGTCTTGGGTGCCTCTTGGGCCGTCTTGGGCGCCTCCTGGGCCGTCCTGGGGCCGTCCTGGGGCGTCTTGGGACCGTCTTGGGAGCCCTCCTGGCCGTCTTGGGGCTCTCTTGGGGTCCTCTGCGGCCGTCTTGGAGCGGTCGGGGGGACTTCTTGGGCCGTCTTGGTGCGTCGGGAAGCCGAAGAGGCGAGGAGGCCGAAAACATCGAAAAACACAATGAAATCGACGATTTCTGTCGCTCGGGGCCCTCTTGGGAGGCCTCTTCGGGCGTCTTGGACGCCTCTTGGGCCGTCTGGGGCGAATCTCGGGCGTCTTGGGCCCATCTTTAAGCGTGCCGGGGCTCTCCGGGGCCGTCTTGGGGGCTTCTGGGGGCCCTCTCGACATGTCCTGGAGCCTGCCTGGGCGGCCCGGGGCGGCCCGGGGCCAGCCCGGGGCGGTTTTGACCCATTGGAGCCTGCGCCCTTCTGGCACGCACTGGGCCCTGCAATGTAGTAGAGACTAGGGCTGACCCGTGGACTCCGTCCACGACATCTTTCTGGAATGGTTCTCGGAGGAACGGCGCAGATTGTACCGAAAATCTACAAACACGGCGGCGGCTCGGGCGGCGGCAGCGAGACCGCGCCTTCGTGTCCGAGCTCTTGCAGCGCTCCAGCAGCTTGGCCCAGCGCACTGCTCGTTCACCCCCCTCCTATTGAGGACAGTTTCGAAGTCTCTCGGGGATGTGCGTCGAAGTCGAAGCCCATCTGAGGCGTCTCAGGAGCGCTCGGGGAAGGGCTCGGGAGGCCATCGGGGAAAGCCACCGAAAGCGCCGGGGAGGCTCGCAAGGATCTACAGGGAGGGCACAAGAGAGCTTCAAGAAAATTTGAAATTCTGTGAAATCTTTAGAGAAACCGCTGTTGGGTCGGCCATCACCTCCGGGCGCGCCTTGATGGTGCGATCCAGTCGCATCACCGCCAACGGGAGGGTTTGTTCGCCATGTCCCATTCTGTTCGCCCAGAGGGTCTGTGGAGGCCTTCGGGCGAACAGAACGGGACAGGGCAAGGAATGGGGAAGACTTGTCCGAATCTCCTGGGCCCCCCAGGTGCTCGTCCGAAGAATGCGGAGAGGTCCCAGGGTCATATCAATTGGCTGCTGTCCCAGGGGTCCGGTCTGCTTGGCCCGAAGAGTTCGCCAAGGCCCCTGGGGGAACAGAATGGCACAGCATATCGGGCAAAGGGGGGCGGTAGCTGGCCTGTCAGACCCGGCGTTCGTCTTCTGCCCAAGCTGCGCGGGGCCCACGGGCCCCAGGGTTGGCGGCCCGCTGGGTTTCCTCTTGTTTGCCCACAGGGTTGGAGGAGGCCTCCAGGCGAACAGAATGGGGCAGAACAATGAATGTGGGAGACTTGTCGCAAGCTCCCAGCCCCCCCAAGTGTGCGCCCGAAGGGTGTGGGGCCGCGTTGGCTCCCTCAAAAGGCCGTCTTGGAGCCGTCCAGGCCCGTCTTGAGGGCGCCGTGTGCCGTGATGGGGCCGTCTTGGTTCGTCGTGGGCCCCTCATGGGCCGTCCGTAGGCCGTCCTGGGCCCATCGGGGTCCTCGTGGGGCTGTCTTGGAGCCGTCTGGGACCGTGAGGGGGCCGCCTTGGAGTCGTCTTGGGCCCCTCCTGTGCGCCTCCTTGGGCCGTCCTGGGCCCAGCAGGGGCCGTGTTGGCACCCTCTTGGGGCTGTCTTGGAGCCGTCTTGAGCCGTCGCAGCGCGCCTTGGGTTGTGCTGGGTCCGTCTTGGCCCGTCTTGGGGCCTTCCTGGGCGTTTCCTCGGACCCTCCTGGGACTTTCTGGGGCCTCTTGGTGCATAGGACCGCCGAAACGGCGGGAAACGCAAAGGGTGTAACAGTAAACAATGGAAACTTAACGATTTTTGCCAGCTGGGGCTCTCTTGCCATCTTGGCCCGTCGCGTCCTTGGGCCGTCCTGGGCGCACCCTCCTGGGACCGTCTTGGAATCGTCTTGGGCCGTCTTGAGCGCGCCTTGGGCCGTCCTGGGCCCGTCTGGGGCCGTGTTGGCACCCTCGCGGCGAGGAAGCTCCGAGGCGGGCTCGAGGCCTCTTTGGGGCCATTTTGGAAGCTGTTGGGGCCTCTGTTGGGGCCTCGTCTGGGCTCCTTGGGAGCCTCCTGGGGCCTCTTTGGGGGATTCTCGGCGGCCCCTTGGGGCCTCTTGGGGGCCTGTTTGGGCGTCCTGGCGCCCTCTTGGGGCGGAATGCTCGGATTTTCGGTCCGTGGTCTTCCTCTTGGCCCCCTCTTGGGCCTGTCTTCGGGCCCTCGTGGGCCGTCTTGAGCGTCTCTTGGGTCGTCTTGGGGCCCTCTTGGGCTGTCTTGGGGCGCTCTTGGAAACCTCTTGGGCCGTTCTGGGGCGCTCTTGGAGGCCTCTTGGGCCGTCTTCGAGCGTCGGAAAGCGGAAAAGGCGAGAAGGCCAAAATCCTTCCAAAACCGTCGTAAAGCGGATGATTTTGACGCCCAAAACCGTCCAAAACCTCCTGAGGCGGTCCCCTCGTCCGCCCCCGTGGCACCTCTTGGGGACCTCTTTTGGGCTCCTGGGGGCCTCTTGGGCCTCTCTGGGCTCGTCTATCGCGCCCCTTGGGCTGTCTTGGGGCCCCCTAGGGCCTTCTTGGGCGGTCCTCGGGCCGTCTGGGAGCCATCTTGGGCCGCTCTTCGGGCCATCTTGGGGTCCCGTTGGCCTGTCTTGGGCGCCTCTGGGGCCGTCCTGGGGCCGCCTTGGACCGTCTTGGGGCCCTCGTGGACCGTCTTGGAGCGGTCTTGGATGCCTCGGGGGGGGTTCGGAGCGTCGGGAAGCCGGAAAAGCCAGAAAGCAAAAAACCTAGGAAAAACCACTGAAAATCAACGATTTTGGCCTCTCCTCTCTTGGAGCGCCTCTTGGGAGGCCTGTTGGGCCGTCTTGGGGAGCGCCTCTTGGGAGGCCTGTTGGGCCGTCTTGGGGAGCTCTTGGGCCGTCTTGGGCCAATCTCGGGCGTCTTGGCCGGATCATTGCGCGTCTCGGGGCCCTCTTGGGCCGCCTTCGGGGCATCTTGAGCGGGCCAGAGCCGTCTTTGAGCGGCTCGAAACCGTCTGGGTGCCCTCGGGGCGGCCTCCGGAGCGTCTCGGAGCCGTTTCCGGGCATTTGGCGCTGTTTCCTTCCGGCACGCGGTTCCTCCGGCCATATAGTATAGATGACGTCGGGCCTCACGCTCGCCTCCGACATCTCGTCGAGCAACACTGACGCCCGCTGCCACTGCTCGCCTTTCTCGCACGCGCTGATCCCAGCGTTGTAACAGACTAGGGCAGACCTGTGGACTCCGTCCACGACATCAGCTCGACGCGGCCAGTTGAAGGCGCTCTCCACACCCTCCAGGACCTCCTGCTCTCCTGTGTTCCTCAGCTGCTGCTGCTGCTGCTGCTGCTGCTGCTGCTGCTGCTGCTGCTGCTGCTGCTGCTCGGAGGTCCTGCTGCTTCCTCCCCTTCCTCCTCCTCCTCCTCCTCCTCCTCCGCCTCCTCCTCCTCCTCCTCCTCCTCCTCTTCCACCTTCTTCTCCTCTTTCGCTGGATTCTCCATGCCCTCGGTCGGCAATCGTCGATCCTACGACGACTCTCCCCAACAGAGAAACATCGAAGGCCCTCGGAGCGTCCAACATTGTTCTTTTGTGCCTTCGATATGCCGGTCGCCTCTCGTCCGCTCCCCCCCTCCTGGAAGCAATTCTGAGGCCACTTAGGGCTTCGTGGGGGCCGTTTGGGGATCTCTTGGGGCGTTTTTGCCTGCGATATGCCTGTCGCCTCTCGTCCGCTCCCCCGCTCCTGGAGGGAATTCTGAAGGCACTGAAGGCTTCGTGGGGGCCGTTTCGGAGCCTCTTCGGCCTTCGTTTGGGCCTCCCGGGGGGGCTCTTAGGGCCCTCTCGGGCCGTCTTGGGTGCCTCTTGGGCCGTCTTGGGGCCGTCTGAGACCCGCCTCGGCGCCTCTTGGGCTGTCGTGGGCCGTCTTGGGCCGCTCCTGGGGTCGTCTTGGGTGCCTCTTGGGCCGTCTTGGGCGCCTCCTGGGCCGTCCTGGGGCCGCTGGGGCGTCTTGGGACCGTCTGGGGGCCCTCCTGGCCCGTCTTGGGGCTCTCTTGGGGTCCTCTTCGGCCGTCTTGGAGCGGTCGGGGGGGCTTCTTGGGCCGTCTTGGAGCGTCGGGAAGCCGACGAGGCGAGGAGGCCGAAAACATCGAAAAACACAGTAGAAATCGACGATTTCTGTCGCTCGGGGCCCTCTTGGGAGGCCTCTTGGGAGGCCTCTTCGGGCGTCTTGGACGCCTCTTGGGCCGCCTGGGGCGAATCTCGGGCGTCTTGGGCCCATCTTTAAGCGTGCCGGGGCTCTCCGGGGCCGTCTTGGGGGAATCTGGAGCCCTCTCGACATGTCCTGGGGCCTGCCTGGGCGGCCCGGGGCGGCCCGGGGCCAGCCCGGGGCGGTTTTGAGACATTTGAGCCTGCTCACCCTTCCCGCACGCACGTGCCCCTGCAATGTAGTAGAGACTAGGGCAGACCTGTGGACTCCGTCCACGACATCAGCTCGACGTGGCGAGGGGTCTCTGGGCAAGCGCGGGGGGGTGCGGCTGCAGGGCCGAAAGGCAATCATGATGGCGTCGGGCTCCAGCTTGGCTTCCTCCCCCTCCTCCTCCTCCTCCTCCTCCTCCTCCGCATCCTCCTCCTCCTCCTCTTCCACCTTCTTCTCCTCTTTCGCTGGATTCTCCATGCCCTCGGTCGGCAATCGGCGATCCTACGACGACTCTCCCCAACAGAGAAACATCGAAGGCCCTCGGAGCGTCCAACATTGTTCTTTTGTGCCTTCGATATGCCGGTCGCCTCTCGTCCGCTCCCCCCCTCCTGGAAGCAATTCTGAGGCCACTTAGGGCTTCGTGGGGGCCGTTTGGGGATCTCTTGGGGCGTTTTTGCCTGCGATATGCCTGTCGCCTCTCGTCCGCTCCCCCGCTCCTGGAGGGAATTCTGAAGCCACTGAAGGCTTCGTGGGGGCCGTTTCGGAGCCTCTTCGGCCTTCTTTTGGGCCTCCCGGGGGGGCTCTTAGGGCCCTCTCGGGCCGTCTTGGGTGCCTCTTGGGCCGTCTTGGGGCCGTCTGAGGCCCGCCTCGGCGCCTCTTGGGCTGTCTTGGGCCGTCTTGGGCCGCTCCTGGGGCCGTCTTGGGTGCCTCTTGGGCCGTCTTGGGCGCCTCCTGGGCCGTCCTGGGGCCGTCCTGGGGCGTCTTGGGACCGTCTTGGGGCCCTCCTGGCCCGTCTTGGGGCTCTCTTGGGGTCCTCTTCGGCCGTCTTGGAGCGGTCGGGGGGACTTCTTGGGCCGTCTTGGAGCGTCGGGAAGCCGAAGAGGCGAGGAGGCCGAAAACATCGAAAAACACAATAGAAATCGACGATTTCTGTCGCTCGGGGCCCTCTTGGGAGGCCTCTTGGGAGGCCTCTTCGGGCGTCTTGGACGCCTCTTGGGCCGTCTGGGGCGAATCTCGGGCGTCTTGGGCCCATCTTTAAGCGTGCCGGGGCTCTCCGGGGCCGTCTTGGGGGCTTCTGGGGGCCCTCTCGACATGTCTTGGGGCCTCCCTGGGCGGCCCGGGGCGAGCCCGGGGCGGTTTCGGTGCATTGGGGCCTGCGCCCTTCTGGCACGCACTGGGCCCTGCAATGTAGTAGAGATGACGTTGGGTTCCAGCTTCACCTCCCACATCCCGCTCAGCAGCGCCAGCGCCTGCTGCCACTGCCGGCCCTTCCCGCACGCGCTGATCCCAGCGCTGCAGCTGATGACGCCGGGCTCCAGCTTCGCCTTCCACATTTCATTGAGCACTGACAACGCGTGTTGCCATTGCCCGCCTTTACTGCATGCGCTGACAGTCGCAACGTAGTGGCTTGGGACGAGTTGCACACCCAATTGGATTCCTTCGCGGAGCATCCGCAGTGCGGCGCTCCATTGTTTTGTCAGGCCGCAGTTCTTGATCGACGCTTCGAGGGACATAACGACTTCTTGAGACTATCCAGAACGACATGGCACCTGGGCTTGAGCCAAGCCGGCCCAGGGAGCAGGCCGCAGCACAGCGCGCGCCCGATGCCTTCAAACAGGTCGGCGGCGACGACGGGGACAACAGGAAAGCCGGTGGAAAGAGGTCCTGCGCATGGCAGAGGAGACCCTGCCGCTCTGCTGCGCTCTGAGCTCGCGTCCTTCGAATGTGCGGGAGTAGTGCTCACCGACTTCGATAACCTCATCATCCAGCGGGACGCCCACGTCGCGGCGACCAAGGCGGCGGCACAAGCTGTTGCGGCCAATGCTCCAGCGGTTGCTCCGGCTGCTGTCGCACAACCTCAACTTGTTGAACCTGCCCCCGCTGCCCAACCCGCGCAGCCTGACGCAGGTATGTTGGACCTCTCGTTCGAGGCCCTCGACGGCGAGTGTATCGACGACCTGCTCGGGCGTGGGCCTGAGGCAGGAGTCCAACCTGACGCAGGAGACGGAAGAGGCGACGGAACTGCGGAGGCTCCCAGCCACTCCCGAGGCATCACGCGCTCGGCCTTCCAGGCGGCCTTGCAGAAGGCGCTCGAGAGCGCCAACAAACAGAAAAAGGAGGAGCGAGGGTAGCACCCCTGGCGCGCCCTGTAAACCCAAGAATTAGGTCCTGCGTGCCCGAAATTATGTAACCTGCTATGTTGCCGAGTGCTCGGGGCGTGACATTTTCCCCTCCTCCATTCATGCCTCTTGTGACACGCTCGCAGTTCAGGGGACGCACGCTGTAGATGTAGAGCCCCAGGGAGCTACCCTGAGAACCCTTGGGTGCCATGCCAGCGCTTCCTGGCTGTGCCCACAGGGCGCGGAGGATCCTCTGGAGGTCTGGCTCAACTACGTCGATTTGTCAGGAGCGGTTGGCATCTCCGACGTTTTGGAACCTGGCACAGCTGGTTTCGAACACCCTGGAAGTCTCCTTTCTGGAGGCGCCGTCGTGGCCAGCGTCTGTCCTGATCACAACATCGGTCTGGCCCCGCAGAACTGAGGCACTCTTGACAGGATTGGCGAGCGCGGAAGTCTGCCGGCCTGCCGTTCGCCGGGGATCTACCGACCCGGGACAATTCAGACCCGGATCTTGCAGGATCCTGCGCCCGAGCCCGGGTCAGTGCAACCCTGGCTCTGCAGGATCCTGCAATATCCGTCGTTCCGACTGGCCCCCGTTTGCATTGAACCCTGTCTCTTCTGCCCCGAGCTTGTACCCGGAGGAGAAGAATGAGGAGGAGGAAGAGGAGGAGAAGGAGGAGGAGGAGAAGGAGGAGGGAGAACGCGTCAAGCTAGCGATTCACGCCTGGGCAACATCAAAAGAAGGAGGACGAGAAGGAAGAGGATGAGGAGGAGGAAGAGAAGGAGGGAGACCGCGTCAAGCTTGCGATCCACGTCTGGGCAGCGTCAAAAAAAAAAAAAAGGAGGAGGAGCAGGAGGAGGAGGAGGAGGGAGGAGGAGGAGGAGGAGGAGTAACGCATCAAGCTAGTGATTCACGTCTGGGCCACGTCAGAAGAAGGAGGAGCGAACGAAACGAATCGGTCCCGTTCGGGGCGGCTGCCGCGGGCGGGCGGCGGCCTGGCGACTCAGGTCGCAGTCGTAGTTGTTGTAGGTGGAGTACTTGGAGGCGTAGGAGTCAGAGGGCTCGCACTCGCTGGACACGCTGGAGGCGCACTCGTAGGAGACGCCATCCAGCCCAGAATGCGACCAGTCGGACTCGGAGTCGGACTCGTAGCCGAGGCACTTGGCGAAGTCGTACATGTCGTCTACCGTGTTACAATTGCACGCATCAGTCACTCCGAGCATGTCCACCATGCATGCCGCTCTGGAGGAGCCACTGCTGGTCGTCGGTCAGCTTCGAGCCAGGGTCGGCGGAGGGCTTCGTCACGGCATCAGCCATCTCATCGGAAAGCTCGCTTGGTGGCGGTGCTTGACCAGGCCAATCAACGCACTCTGCAGCGTCTGAACTCCATATCAGGTCGAGCACGAAAAACGGGAAGTCGTTCAATGAGTCGCCGGCAGACGGGACGATCGTACCGAGCTCGATCATCTGGCTGGGAATGTTCTGCACGTCGGCGGAGCCCACGAACTCGCTGATCATCGTCTGCTTGACGGTGTTGAGGGAGGAGAGCTCTTGCAGGTGTCTTTCCTGGCGTGCTAGCAGTGTCTGCAGCTGGCTCTCGACAGTGAGCCACTTGGACTTGGGCGAGTCGATGAGGGAGCACATGCGTTGCACGTCGAAGGGGGCGGGCGCGCTCGACAACGCGGCGTCGGTGTCCACAGGCGCAGCAGGGGTAGGTTCGAGGAGCAGATTGGCATTCGTGTGGATCAGGTCGGACTCGCCGTTGGCGGTGATCTGGTCCCTGACGTAGGCGATCTGGTGGTCGGCGGTGGTAGAATTCTCGTCCTTGGCGGCGAGCTGGTCGCGGGCGTTGTCGCTCTGGAAGTCGGCGGTGGAGGCAGTCGCGGACTTGTGGATGATGGCCATGGCGTCGTTCATCAGCGAGGCCTGCTTGGCGCCCAGCTGATCCGCGATGGCGGCGAACTGGTGCTCGGCCGCGGAGATGACGTCGGCCAATTCCTGCTTGAACTTGGAGTTTTGGTTCTGGACTTTCTTAAGGAGGCAGTCGATAGCGCGTTGGTCATCTCGCCGTAGTTTGCCACTCTCGGCAAGCGCGTGCTCCAGCGTCTCGAGCTTCACCCGCGACGCGGTCATGGAGGAAGCCGAATGAAGCGCAGCATCATCGCGTGGGCGACCATCGCCAGATATCAGCTCTGACAAGGAGACGGCGCCCAGGGAACTGACCGTGTCAGTGTTCACTCTCTGGTAGGCCGGCGGTGCGCCAGAGGCCGACGAGGCGGCCGCCGGCGGGGCAGCAGGCGCATTTGCACGCGCTTCCTGTAGGCGAAGACCAGCTTGATGCTTGGCTCGATTGGCATCGCGATGACTTCGGAGACGCTGACGGTGAAGCTCGGGGGGCAATTCCGCGCCAGCAACAGCTCCGCGAGCGTAATGATGAGGAGCAGGCGCATGACGATCACCGATGGCGTGAAGCCCCATGGAGTGAATCGCCTTCGCCGCCGGTTGCTTCAGGAGCAGTTGGGCGGCACGTAGTCCAGGGCCAGGAAGGGGCGGGGGATAGACGCGCTCCTCCGCCCGAGCATGGCGCGCCGCGCGGCTAGCCAAGGAGCGACGTCCAGGCGTGAGATATGAAGGGGGGAGGCGCCAGCGCTCGATGGCGCGCGTTCGCAGCGCACTACCGATGGGTCATCGGTGGCTTGAGCCAACATGGCCTGAGCCAAAATGGCTACGAAACGTCAAAAGAAGGAGGGGGAGGAGGGGGGGGAGGAGGAGGAGGAGGAGGAGGAGGAGGGGGAGGAGGAGGATTGCGTAGAGACTTCAACCTCGAGCCCAGCGTTTTAGAGTGCAGCGGGTGGCCTGCTGCACTCGATGTGCGGAGGTGACCTCCGCCGCTGGGGGGCGCCTGCTGGCCTGCGTGCCGCGTGCTGGACTGCTCCGTGGTGGGCCGCGGGCTGGCCGTCGGCGCGCGCGCGCGCTGTGTGGCGCGGTTGCCGCGCCGCGCGAACCCGCCGAATTGACCCTTCAACGTAAAAGGCAACCTGCTAGAGCTCGCCTAGCTTGGACAAGGGAACAACGACGCCATCCCACCCACGGCCCTGCGGGGCTCAGCGCGTACCAGGAAATCCGGCGCGGGTTTTTGCGCGGCGCGAGCCGCGACCCACAATGGACGGCAGCGCAACGTGGAGGGTCATAGGTGGGGTGGTGTCGGTTGGTTGTTTGTCGACAGCTCATGTGCCTATGGGAAATACGAATTCCCCTGCAGGTGCCGCGCGGGCCCCGCAGGTCTCCTGATGAGCAGCGCTGGAGCGATGCCAGGCAAGCTGTCGAGATGCAGACGGTTGCGGAGAGCGAAATAGTTGATCATTGCCCTTTTCTTCACCCTGCTTGTCCTCTCTTTGTTTCTCCGTCTCACCCCGTCGTATGCGGTGCTACCAGAGTGCGAATCGGCGCGGTCTTAGGAGGAGACTGTCGATGCAAGATTGGCCGGAATTGTCAAATCTCGGCAGGACCTTCTGGAGAGCTTCCGAGCACGCGTTGTAGGAAGCGCTCTGTAAAGGGCCTGCCGCTGGGATGAATTCGTTTCGACCGCCGAGCCCGACCTGCTCGATGTCTGCCAGTTCGGTCCTGCCCCGGCTACTGGATTCCCCCCGGGCGTTCTGGCAGGGTGGAGTTCCGATGCGCCACCCCCCGCGCGCCCTGGGCCTCCCGCCTCCCCTGGGATTAGGTCGGGCATGCCCCCCCTACAGGCAGATTTTGGACGAACAATTTAAATGCTCAAACACATATCCAAATATAGTTCAAACAAATACCAGAAACATCGCCCCCAAACTATTATTTGAATATTCCTCCTGTCCCGTGAATTTTCGAAGTCGCTGGGCGTTGCCGAGGCCCAGCATTGTGTGCGCGCCGCGCGCAAGCTTCACGGTTCTTCTCAGGACAGCCGCGGCTGGGCTGGCCAGTGCAGCGCGACTCGATCACCTCATGCATCCGGCTATGTGCTTCTCACTGGCCTGTGCGCTTGCTGAGCCTGGTGATGACCAGACGCAAGGCAGTCAGCTTCGCACCAAACGGCGGGATTGGAGCAGTGGGTCAAGTCGCACTCAGTCAACATCTCTGCTGCGCTTTTCGCATGCATCAATCTGTCTGATGCGTGGCAGCCTTCCTCGCGTTGCAGCATGGGCCTGCCACCTCCTATGCCGGAGCCGGAGCTGCTGGAGGTTGAATGGGGCACGTGGTGGCATGTCACCGGCACTAGCCCTCCCATCCCTTGACCTGGCGATCTCGGAGAAAGGCCCCCTCCCCACACCCTGAAGCACCTCGAGAAAGTCCTCAAAACCTTTCCCGAGGAGACGGGGAGTGGGTGCCACCAGCTGCCGCCCAAGCACATTCAAGACTCCCCGGTGCAAGCCCTCGACCTGCTCTGCAAGCTGGTCTCCGCGATAGAGCGCCAGGTCGAGTGGCTGCCGATGACCATCCGCGTTGCTTATATCCTCACGGGGCTCGGAGGAGTCAGGTCTCCCAGCTTTTTGTATTGTTTATGTCGGGTGCGTTCTCGGCGTAGACGCGGCATGTTGAGTCGATGACAGCGGGCTACTGAGCGATCTTTCTGGTGGGCTGTTCGGGGTAGGTCGGCTGGGCTTCCGGCTTGGCTTTGGGCTGGATGGGCTGACTGCCGTGCCGACGCGAGTCGCGACTCGGCTGCGCTTCTCGCCGACTTGAAGAAACCTTCGAACTGTTTCGTCATGGGCACTTCGACGCCGCTGCTATCAGAGCGAATTCCCCCCTTTGGCCGCTGAAGCGCTTGGTGCTGGCTTACAAGGCGCCGCGACTG
>CAUYUJ010013681.1:386070-398570 GCA_963575745.1 Prorocentrum cordatum | reverse complement strand
TGCCGAGACATCCATGGTGCCGGACTCTACGCGCTGCTTGCTGTGCTTATGCACGGACTGCCACCCATTCGAGTTTACTCTGGCTCCAGCTTTGTGGCAGCGTCCTTGGGGGAAAACGAGCCGCGGATCCTGGGTGCGCTTGGGCTCATATCTGGAGGAAGGTCTGGCGTGGGCTCAAGGACTGGGATGGCCGCGTCACGATTTCCAAGGCCAGGGCTGCCGTTTCCAAGGCTCAGGTGCTTGAAGGGGCGCGGTCTGCAAGGGCCGCGCATGGCCGCGGCCGTGCCCGCGAGGGGGCCGAGGCAAGGGCTTGTGCTCGGCGCCCCGCGTTGCAGTTTCAGCAGCTCGCAGCTCAGCGCGCGAAGTTTGTTCGCGGGCTGGGCGCGTGGGCGGCGCAGGTCGCGGCTGTCTTGCCTGAGCAGGGCCGCCTGCGTCGTGCCGAGCGCCCCGCCGCCGAGCCACGGCCCTCTCGCGCTCTGGCCGACGCCCCCCCCCCTGCGTTCACTTTACATGCAGCGGGCTGGGCAGGCGCAGGCAGCGCTGGACGCTCAGGGGCTTCAAGACCCACGCTCGTTGTTTTGTTCGCGGCCCCCGCCCAACATTGGCCGTTCCAGGTCGTGTGCTGCGGCCGGCGCAGGCTGTGGAGAGGCTTGATTGAAATCGCCGCCATGTTTTGCCCATGAGAAAGAGGATGACGATGAAGAAGAAGAGGCGGATGATGATGATGATGATGAGGAGGAGGAGGAGGAGGAGGAGGAGGAGGAGGAGGAGGAGGAGGAGGAGGAGGGGGGGGAGGAGGAGGAGGAGGACTGGACTGGACTGGACTGGAACTCCGGGAATCCACTGAGGTCACGCAACGTGAGAGCCAGGCATCGCAGATTCCGATCGTACAAGTGTGCTGGATTCTGAGACGCACTGTATGCCACTAGCCTGACACGCGGCCCAGCGCCGCGCTCTGCGGAGCAGCACTGGCCCTGGCCGCACACCAGCGCGCGGGCGCGCAGCCCTGCTGGGTGGGCACTCAGGCACGGGGCGAGTCTTCTCCCCTCCCCCGACCCCCCGACGCCCGACTGGGCGACGCCCGCCCCCTTCCCTCTACTAAAGCCTCTCAAGTGAGGCGGAAGAACTACGACTGGTACTGTTGGCAGCTCTGGCTGACTGTAGCTGGGCACTGCGCGCGCATTCACCCCCGCGGAACGGGCCCGCAAGGCCTCGAGGGGGGGCATTCTGATTCGCAATACCTCGAGCTACGAGCTGCTGGAATCTGAGACTAGATTGCATTCGGCCTGCTTGCGATCGCTCCCGATCAGTGATGGTACTTCTCGATCCAGTGGCCCCCTCGCGGCTGGCCCTGGAAGGTACACCCCCACCCCTCCGCGATCGCGAGCTTTTCGAAGAGCGTCGCCATCATCTGGCCCAGCTCTACATCCCGATGGAACGTCATATAGATGGCCCCTTTCTGGGGGGTGCCCTCCTCCTTGCGAAAGATCCTCAACCGAAAGTACGGGCGCGCCCTCGCCACCGTCAGCATCTCTCCCTGCCTGATGATCCCCCACATCTCCACCATCCACTTCTTGAGCTCCTCCTGCTCGTGCTGCTGGGGGCCCGCCGACGGCGTGAACGTCGCTCCGTAGTATGCCGCGCCCATGACGATGGACACATGTGGTGGGCCCCTCTTGCCGAAGTCCACCTTCTCGCCCCTCTTGGTCTTCTCCCTGAGCTCCTTCGACTCCTGGTCGTACTCGCGCCCCGCCTGCCGGCACGCCGCCACTAGGCCGCCCGACGCCAGCACCTCGTACTTGAGAAACACGGCGGACGACAGGTCGGCGAGCTCGCGGGACATCACGAGGACGAGCTTGCTCGTCGCCTGCTGGAGCCGCTCCTGCTTGTTGCCCCCCGCCGCTGTGGTTGGAGCGGTCGCCCACCCCGCCCTTCTTGCCGCCGCCGCCGCCCCCCTCGATCTCCGCCCCCCTCTTGCCTGGCTGCTTGAACCAGGAGGGCATCAGCACGTCTCCCGATCCCGATCCGCTCGCCGCCGCGGCCGCCGCTGCTCCCTCTGGCATGTTCCTGTGAAGGGTGAAGTGCGGGAAGCTGGAAAGGAAGATGACCACACAAGTGGTCGCACAGCTGCAAGAGGTTCGAGCCCTCGTACGGACATAGGGGACATGCCAGGGATGTTGGGGCCGTCGCAGTCGACTTTAATGTTGAAGGCCCCCGTGTTTCACAATTTCCCCTGGCTAACGAACCCTGTAGGTGCCGAGCTGCGTTAGACCTGCTGCCAAATATTTGCTTACAGTTAATGCAGATGTTGCTCGGGGTAATCTGGTGGCATAGATTGTGAAGACCGTGAACCCGACGTAAGTGGTCAATTAAATCACGCCTAGTGTAGAAGGTCGCCTCACATATATGTCCTGCCTCCAAAGACATGCCACATACCAGCCGGAACTCCTCCCCCATGACCTCCGCCTCCTCATTGTTCTGGGTTGAGATCTTTACATGGTCTAAAATCTTTAAGACCATGTCCATATTGTTGCCATCTCCTTGTCCATTTCCTCCTCCAGGTGGCGGTATATGTATAGAGTAGACCCTAGCCCTGAGCTCAGAGAAATCCAACGCGACAAACTCCGAGGCCTTCTCGGCATCCCCCAAGATCTCCAAATCATCAACCAGTTCATCAAGGGCACAACTATCCAGGACAGCGGCTGCCTCCACGATGTCGGAATGTAACTGTTTTACCCACGGAGACGCGAAGCCAGTAGGACGGCCATTGGACAGTTGCGGACGATCGATGTCCATGGGAGTAGAACCGAACAGGCAGCACAAGACCTGGGAGTTGTGGGCTGGGTCCTTCGCCCACGACTGGTACATCCCTGATCTCCTCGTCCGAAGCTCGATCACACTGGGGGCAAGACGCCAGTGCGCCAGCACCTGCTCCGTAGCCAAGTTCCTGACATGGTCAGATGATCTGGCCTGCGCAACCTCCGTCGCCGTCGATGCCTTCCCCATCGCAGCGATGCGGCCAAGAGCAGCGAGCCCCCTGTCAAGACGAATGTAATCGTTAGCCGATAGTACCAAGGCCTCTAGTCCGCTAAGTAAGGTATTCTGACCAATGCCCATTAGCAACATACGTTTCCACCGATAAGGGAGGCGAAGTGACCAAATACCCCCCAGGCTGTGGAATGCTACGCGCGAAGCCTGAAGCCGACGAGTGATTTCATGAGCCGAGGATCTCTTAATGCAATATGGGGTCCCAGGTACCTCGCCTCATCCTTGCACGCGCCCTGTAGTGGCTTGGTAGAACGAAGTAGGCGGCGGCAAATGTGACCGTTCTGGCTGAAGTCAAATATAAACTCTTGCTTGCTGGCATTTTGTCCGTATCCGAAGGGGGCAAGACGAGCGTCCAGGGAATCGTCGACCGACCGAAGTTTAGCCATGAACTCCCCGAAAACTGCTTCCCTCATCAGCCAGAGCGATGTTGTTGAGGTCGTCGGCAAATTTCAAGAGCGATAGATCAACTCGAAGAGGACCCCAGGAAGCGATCAAGTCTTTAGCCGAATTATCCCATCTCATAAGGTCGTAGCTCCACCCCACCACTGGACGTTTAAAAGTAGCGAGGAACATCCGAACCATGAACGGGTCGCCTATCATCCCCCCCTGGCGCGGTCGGACAACCACCCCTTCTGTATGAGAGGGCAAGACGATGTGAGCGTTCTCGAAGCGCTGGGTGCACAAGGGGGCCTCCTGGTCCGAGGCGTGCAAGTTGACTGAGACTGACATGGGCTCATATGTGCTGCTGCCAAAGGCGTTGCTAAGGTCCTTAAGGCAAATACTGCGCGTACGCCCTGCCATGCGAAGCCGCCGCGATGTGTTGAGGGATATTAACGCCGCCGCCTCCCTCCTCCGTCCTTGAACGAAACCGTGATCAGCAGGAGTAGGGGAAGAAGCATGTATCTTAAAGACGAATCCTTTACCAACCGTAGGAAGTACATGCGCGACCCGTCGCCCCCGTGGACCCGCAAGCTGGTTCTTCAATAAAGCGGCCCCCTCACTCAGGTGCCAGTGCAGCGGTGTGACCCCGCGGTGGCGTAGTTATGAGAATCCCACATGCAAGAGGAACCAGAACGTCTTTACCTGGGGGGGCTGATCAGCGCGCCCGAGACCGTGGCGAGCCTGCGCGCGCCACCTGGGAAAGAGAAGCACATGCCACAATTCAGCTGGCGCTGTTCCCGTCGGAACCGAACGACGCTTAGGGCAATGGGCAACGTACCGGCGTAGGTCCTGGACATCCTGCTTAGCAAGGGCGGCAAGGTCGGGGTCGTCGAAGACAAACTGGTAACCTGCAGCCTCCTCACTACTGGACCTCCACGCCTCCCAATCCGCCTCCTCCACCAACATGCCTCCTTCACTCCCTGGACGACTCCGCACATCCAGCCACGCTTCTGTAGAGGGAGGGGCACAGCCTGCGAGCCGACCGCCCCGTCGCTTGGGACCGTACCTGCAGCGGGCCGCTCTGCGCGAGGCCACCATGGCCTCCGCTGTGCGCCTCTTCCCCCAATGCTCCGCGGCTTCCGTAAGGAGTTCATTCTGCAGACGTCGGAGGTGTTGCCTACGCTCCTTTTGGAGGGTATGGGAGAGGTGTTTGAGCTCCTGATCTATCAAGAGGACCTGCTCGGATGATGCCCCCAACTTCTCACCCCTTATTTGTACCCGCCTACGAAGTAGTTCGCGTCGCCCAGCACAATCCTGGCTATACCCAGGTCGAACTTTCCGAGAACCAGTAAAATGCTTCACGCCCGCCGAAATAATCGATGACTCCAGCTGCTCAAAGATCTCATCAGGGGAGGCCCAGTCCCTAAAGTGTAAGATAGAAACCTTCTTCAGCTCCTCCACCACCTCCTCCAGGAACTCCCACCTGCTCCCCCCCGTTCCGCAAGCTAGTCATCATACGATCTCTATCCCATTGATGATGTTCCCGATGCGGCTGCCTCGGAATACCCCCCTTGTTGTAGGTCAAGGTTAGTATAAGGGGTAAGTGGTCACGTGGAGCTGGCCCACGGATGGGCTGCAACTTCGCTCCAAGCCGTCGGAGAGGGTGGCAGGACACAATCAGGGACGACATATCCATCGGGATGCACAGGTAGTCAATACGGCTGGACCCCTTCTCAGATAAATATGTGTCTTCCACCATAGTGGTCGCGTTGGCCACCATCAGGTGGTGCTTCTGCAACACTAGCCGAAGCCTGTGTCCAGCTCCGTTGTAGATACGCTCACGAGTGGGTGAACCGACGTGCTGTGATGATACCGAACGCCAGCTTCCTCCTACCCACCCACCCCCGATACCATCGTTCAGGTCAGTCAAGATAAGAGGACTGCAACGTACAGGTAGCTCACTTAGTAATTGATCTAACCACGTAGTTAATGTCGACACAGTCTTAAGATACCCCTGCTTCTTATGGTGCTGATCAGGACGGGGGGGGAAGTACATAGAGATACGACACACATCCACTGGGCCTTGTTTCGCACGCACACCCACCGCCCTGCCTGCAGCTCCCTCAGGTGGTCCCCACAAGCGAATGGGGTCGCCCCCCAGCGACAGGGCCGGCCCCAGCGCCACGGCGACACCGCAGCTGGGGTTGCTGAGCGGCTCCCGAGCGTGGGGAGCCTCCAGCAGCAGGCGGCGGCCAGCACGGCGGCGAAGCACCTGCGCGCCGCGCAGGCGGTCCCCTGCCTGAGTGGCAGCCAGCAGAAGCACATCTATGTTATCCGTCTCCTGAAGAATCTCTTCCATTCTAGTCCCAGTCGCATACGTCGGATTATATCCCAAGACGCGAAGAGAAGTGGGAGCAGACATTGCGGCCCGTCGGCACTGGAGGTGGGGCAGGCAAAGGAGAGACAAAACGAGATGGGTGAGTGACATGGCGACCGCCCGAGTCTGCAACTCTGAGCCCCTCGGGGCTAGGAGGAGGAGGAGGAGGAGGAGGAGGAGGAGGAGGAGGAGGAGGAGAGGAGGAGGGAGGAGGAGGAGGAGGAGGAGGAGGAGGCGGAGGAGGAGGAGGAGGAGGAGGAGGAGGAGGAGGAGGAGGAGGAGGGGGGGGCGGGGGAGGAGGAGGAGGAGGAGGAGGAGGAGGAGGAGGAGGAGGAGGAGGAGGAGGAGGAGGAGGAGGAGGAGGGAGGAGGAGGAGGAGGAGGAGGAGGAGAGAGAGGGAGGAGGAGGAAGAAGAGGAGGAGAGCAAAAGGGGGAGAAGGAGGAGGAGGAGGAGGGACGGGGAGGGGAGGAGGGAGGAGGAGGAGGAGGAGGAGGAGGAGGAGAGGAGGAGGAGGAGGAGGAGGAACGGGGAGGCGGAGAAGGACGAGGACGAGGAAAAGGAGGTGGAGGAGGAGGAAGAGAATGATGAGGAGGAGGCGGAACTGGAGGACAAGGAGGAGGAGGAGGAGGAGGAGGAGGAGGAGGAGGACCTGATCAGCAAACACGTGGAGACCAGGTCAAACACGGGCACATCGCATACCTCAAGCCAAAGGGAACTTACCACCACTTTTTGGGGGGGGCAACCCCCGAACCAGCCCGGACAGTGCCTCTTCCCCTGCATTGGGGGGGTGGTGGGGGGGGGGCGGTCTGTCTTGCAGGGCTTGGCAAGGCTCTGGACATGCCTGGCACCTGCATGGGCACCAAAGTGCTCACACAACAAAGCGCAAGCGGGTTTGAAGGGCCGAGACAGGGACCAGGGTAGAAGTCCTGAACGCGGCCCCTCAACTGGAACTTCCTTGCGCACACCTGGCAACGTAAGAGAGAGCCTGCTAGATTAGGCTCGTGGCCAGCGCTCCGCAATCTCAACTTCCGAACCTGCAGCGCAAGGAGGGAGGGAGGACGCGGGGGCGAGCGGCCGAGCCTATCAGCAGCTCTCCTGGGATCTGCCCGGCCACCTCCATGTGCACCGCCAACAGGCGGTCGAGCGTGATTCGGTCAACGAACGGAGTGGCATCAGCCTGCTCAAGACTGGGGGCCGCTCTGTCAGCGGCCCATCCCACAAAAGAACCAGCACACCAATTCAGGAACAACTCCTCTTCCCCGATGGCGAATTGGGCCCGCTGTTGGGCCGACGAGTGGCTCCTGGCCCAAAGGACCTCGACCCTACCAGGACCGCGATCACCAGAGCCGACCAGATCCGAACCCACAGATCGAGCACCGTACTACTAGACACAATCTGAACTCGTGACTGCCGCAGCCCCTTGACGAGGGGCAGGTAGTCAGAGTAACACAAACTCACCAGTAGTATGACTCACCACCAACAGGAAGGCACACAATTCAGCACGAGGCCTAGACTGATCGTTGGTATGAAGACTGCCACACATACTAGAATCCAAAGGAGGAGGATGAGGATGAGGAGGAGGAGGAGGAGGAGCAAAAGGGGGAGAAGGAGGAGGAGGAGGAGGAAGAAGAGGAGGAGGAGGAGGAGGAGATGCGAGCAGACCGAGTGACGGAAACCCTCGGCCCAGAATAGGGAGGCCTCACAGCACCACCACGTCCACCGACGGGTGCGGCCCTTCCTCGCTGTATCGGGGGCATGGACGCGGACGACGAACAGGGGACATGTTGAGGCGCTCATCGAAGACGAGCACCAGGTCCCAGCGGCTCCAACATGCCCAAGGCGACGTCTATGGGCTGCGCCGAGGGGTCATCCGCACCGAAACGGATGGAAGCGAAGCTCTCCCGACCGTGACGACGGCCACCTCCATGCCCAACATCGGCCCGCTGCGGAAGCGCGCGCGCGCGTGTCGAGGGCGAACGTTGGCGGGTCCAGGCCCGTGTCGCTGCGGCCAGGCAGCACCATGAGGCCGTCCGCCCACTCGTCGTTCAGCTCCTTCCAGGCTCGCGCCCAGCGTCGGCAGGCCGGGCCGCGACATCAGCGAGGGAGAGGCCCACAAGGGCACGCTGCGCGCGACCCTGCCGCCGCGGCCTGCGGCCGCCCCCCGCGCCGTCCTCTATCTCGTGGCCATCGACCTTTTCGCCACCGTCGGCGCGCGCCCACTAGCACCGCCCGCCGCCCCGCCGCGCTCACGCCGACGCCGCCGAGGGGCGGCCCGCGCGGGTAATGGGGGCAAGCGGCGCGCCCGCCTCCTTCGGCGCGGGCCGCTCCACTGCGGGGCCGATCATGTCGGCCACGGCGTAGCGGAGCAGCCCCTCCGCCGCACGCGGCAGGCGGGTCTCCGATGGAGACTCCCGGCCGCGAGCCCAGAGGCGGCGTGGGCCGCGAGGAGAGCTCCGCGGGCGGCCTCGACGGCGCCGCGGAGCTCCGCGCTCGGCTTCGCACCCGGCATCGGCGCAGCGGCGACGACCCGATGGGGTGCCAGCGACGCTGCGTTTGAGCGAAATGAATACTGAGGAGGAGGAATAGAAGAAGGAGGAGGAGGACGAAGAGGAGGAGGAGGAGGAGAAGGAGGAGGAGGAGGAGGAGGAGGAGGAGGAGGAGGAAGAGGAAGAGGGAGCAGGAGCAGGAGGAGGAGGAGGAGCAGGAGGAGAGAGGATGAGGAGGAGGATGAGGAGAGGAGGAGGAGGAGGAGGAGGAGGAGGAGGAGGAGGCAGAGGGGAGGGAGAGAGGAGCGGGGAGGGAAGGGGCGGGAGAGATGGGGGAGAGGAAATGGAGGGATGGGGAGGAGGACGAGGGGAGGGGAGGGGGGAGAGCGGAGGAGGGCAGGGAGGGATGGAACCAGGAAGCAGCAGGAGCAGGAGGATGATGCGCAGGGGGGGTTGGGCTAGGCAGTGCGTTTCGTGTTCGCTTTCCTTCGTTCAGTCTTCTCTCTGCCTGTGCTGCGAATCGAACTCAGAAAAGACAACGGCCCACGACATCGCCAAAACACTGCTCAGCTCGAGCCCTGGGTGAGCAGACGGGCTGGGCCTGGGTCGACCAGGCACTCGAAGTGCCTCACGAACTCGTCGAAGGGCAATCGCGTGCTGTACCCCAGCTGCCAGATGCGAACGGCCTCCATCACCCCGCTGTACACCAGCTGCTCCTGGGTCTCCTCCTCCCTACCTCTGACAACCCTCCCTCCCTTCCTTCCGTCGCTCCCATCCTTCTCTCCCTCCCTCGCGCCCTTCCCTCCCATCAGCTCCCTCCCACCAACTCCCCAGCAACTCCCTCCCTCCTCCGCGCCGTCCCGTGCCCACCCACCTCCCCCGCCTCTCTCCCCTTCTGCACCTACCCAAACTGAAAACCGCTCCCCTCTCGTCCTGGATCCTGTCCGAGCGGGGCCCGTGTTCTCCCACATGCTGTTTTAGCGCCAGTGAGTTCAATCGGTGTTATGCCGGACATGCTTGCTTCGCACACCACGTTTCACGTGTTAAAAAAGGGTGCTCCCGCTGCAGCGCTGGCTTCCTTTCGGGATCGACGGTTTGCTCCGGTGGTTCAAAGTGGCGCACTCGCCCCAGCGCGGGCCAGAAGTCTGGATATGAGTCCTTCATCGTCGCTGTCGCCCCGCTCCTTTATCCTCCTCCGCCCTCCACTGGTCCTCCGCCCCCCCCCCCGCTCCTCATACTCCCGACTCCCGCCGCTGCTGCTCCTTCTCGGCCTCCTCCTTTCCCATCTTCACCTTCCTCCTCCTTCTCATTCTCTTGCTCATCCGCCACCTCTTCCTCCTCCCCCTCTTGTTCTTCTTCCTCCTCCTCCTCCTCCTCCTCCTCCTCCTCCTCCTCCTCCTCCTCCCCCTCCAGTGTACACAGGTCTCCTATTCTGATTGCGCGTAGCGCAATCAAAAAAAGGGTCCTTTTGAGGGCTTCAGGTCCGCTATGTCACCCGTCGGCGGATGGAGGAACGACCAGCGTAACTGGACGGAACGGGTGTCATGGGCAGGACGTCAGGTAGGGCGCGAGCGCGTCTAGCTGCCTTCCCCCTCGCCTCCATCCCTGTTCCTCTCTCCCCATACCTCCACCCTCTCTCTCTTTTTCACTCTCTCTCTCTCTCTGTCTCTCCCCCCCTCCCTCTCTCTCTCTCTCCCTCTCCCTCCCTCTCTCTCTCTCTCCCTCTCTCTCTCTGTCTCCGTGAACCCTCTGATCCTGGACCATTGAGGAGACGAACTGGAACGGCCGCTTGTCAGGGTTCGGCTTGACGCAGCGGATGAAGTGCGGCTGGGCGGTGTTCAGCTTGTCCTGTGGAGCAAAGATGTGAGGAGAAGGAGAATAAAGGCGGTTGGCGATCTTCTCCTCTGCCCCGCCATCTTCGAACTTGTGTACCGAAGACCTGTTCGTGCCTGCGTATGTTTTGTCCCCGGTGTCCATCAGTGAGGCTAGGGACTTCCGAAACTTGACGCTCACCGTCTGCACCTTCTTGCCGCGCTGCCCGCTCGACTCCTTCACCTCCCGAAGGCGGCTGGAACCCACACGGGGTAACTGCTTTGAGATTCATCCTCCTCGTCTCCCCTCTATTCATCTTTTCCGTCCTCGTCCTCCCTCTTCCGCAGGGGAAGCGGTCCTCTGGGTTAGTTTATGCCTCTTGTTTTCCTGGTCTACCTTTCCAGGGGAAACCCATCTCGACATCTCTGTGAAGATTCGGCTGTCCTGATCACTTCGGCGGACACCGCCTCTGCGATCTCCTGCAAAACGGTCAACTCCGACTTCCGCAGACACTCGACCGCGTCGTCTGGTAACTTGTCGTCGTTCTTCTCGAGGAAGCCTTCGCAAGAATACGTCACGTTGCCGGCGAAGTGCCGGATTCCAAACTGTAGCGTGCCAGAGAACTTCGGGGCAATCAGCCGGGGGTGCTTTCCGTGCGCCTTGAGCACCTTGGCGATGTAGGTCTGATCCGACGCCTTTGGGATGGAGAGCTCCTCGTCCAGCATGGATAGAATCCCTGCGGGTCGCTCGATGAGCTCGATGATGTCCACGTTATCCGCGTAGGTAATGTCGAAATTGACTTCGATCCCCTCCTCGGCATAGCTGGCCTGCTCGCTTTTGAAGAAAAACCCGCCACCGCGCTTCGCAGCCGCAGGCACGCGTCAAGTCCACGGTGATTCCTAGCGACACCTCGACACGTTGTAATCTCAGCGCAAGATTGGGGGCGGAGGGGGTCCTTCATTGCCTCCCGAGTTTATCGCCCCCCACCCACTGGATGCCGAGATTCCTGACCTTCCAACAACAGGTCTCAGCCTTTGTTTCTCGAGGGGAGCTGCTCACTCTGATATGATCCCCGCCCGTACGATATCTGGCAAGATCTTGAAGACAGCCCAGCCAGAAACTGCCGATGATGGCCTCTAGACGCAACTGGACTGGTGCATAATTGCCTTCTTACTCTCCTTGAACGGCTGCCGGACCGTCCAAGATGGCGCTGCGTCGCAAAAACCTGCAACGCACGGAACAGCCTTGTGTCGAACAACTGGCTTGCCACCCGTGACTGCCAAGACCAGACTTCAGTGAACCTCAGGACGGCACTCGGGCGGCCCGAGACGACGCCCTCGCGGTCCAGGAGGCCCCCGAAGGTCCTGATATGTCCACCGAATCGGCTTGCCAGGCGGACACAGGACCCCACCCACGCCAGCTGAAAGACCCTCCTGGTCCCAGACGCTCCCTAAGACCACCCAAGACGGCAAACACGTACATGTGGGCGATTTCGGAAACCTTACGCCCGAAAACGTTTTCATCTCTTGCACGTCTTTTGCTTCCGCCGCCTTCCGCCGAGCTTCCGCTGGTTTCTGCCGGCGGAGGCAGCCTCGTTTTACTTCCGCCGACCTTCCGCCGAGGTAGACATGACAACTCCTTCGATCCTCGACGCCAAGGCTCTTTTTCTTTTCTGGAGCGCCCCATGCAAACGCTCCCGAGAATCTCTATGAGAGTCGCCAGATGAGGCCCCCAAGAGGTAACGCACCACACAGCACGGCTGCATCCGTGCCGCGCTTCCGCAGGCGTGGAGGCGGATATGCGCGGCAGCACGACTGGAAATATTGAAAAACCGCTGCAGGAACTCGTTGCTGAGGTTGATAAAGACCTGCTCCAACGAATTCTGCTCCAACATCTCGAATCCAGCTATATCTAAGATGCCGAAGAAGGCGTCGCTCTCAACGGCTCCATCACCTGTCGAGAGCGTGACGTTGATTTTCGCGATGAGCCATTTGAAGAGCCGCCCGTACAGAAGACGGGCAAGTGCATCGCGTGCACTTCTCGCCTTCGGGGGATCTCTGTAGGTCTCGGTGATATCGCCCGCAACGTTAATCTTCCGAACCTTGGGAAGAGGAGGGGGCGGAGGAGGAAAAGCCAGGATCAGCCCGCACCGAGGCTGGAAATCGGATCGAATCGAAGCGTGCGTCTGATCGGGCGCCATCGGCACGGAATCGAGATCCGACTCGGCTGCGCCAAGATGCAAAGCCACGCCATGCAAACCTCGGTCTGCACTGGATCGTCCCGACATCGGCAGCGATGCGGATCCAACCCAGCGAAGTGGGCAGACCGGATGGGATCGATCGTCGACAGGGGCCCTGAGGGATGGGGGGGTGGATCGGCGGTGGACAAACCTCCC
>CAUYUJ010013681.1:352827-377827 GCA_963575745.1 Prorocentrum cordatum | reverse complement strand
AACCCAACCCTGAGACTCCAGGACGTCCGTGGATTGTTGGTGTGGGAGCGTCACTCCTTCCGTCGCAAAACCGTCGAGACCCAAGAAACCCAGGGCACCCTGGAGGCGAGCAGGGTGTTTCTCCACTTTGCATGCTTTCTGCTCTCGAATTGTTTTGGTTTTGGCTTGCCTTTGGAAGGTTTCAGAGAGCGCCCAAAGTTCCGAGGACGGCTCACGACGGCCCTCAGGAGCGCCCCAATACAGCCCCAGCACCGCAGTGTTCGGCTTCCAGGCGGCTCCCAATCAGCTGAACATGCCGCACTCAGACGGCTTGAAGACGGAGCGGGTCTCAAACTCGATCTCTCTCCTGCTGCGCTGCTGCGCTGGCACGGTGGCGGCATTTGCCGCAGGCAAGTTGATAATATACAATGAAGTGCCAGACTGGTAAACACTGGACCATGCGCAAGCACCCCTATCCCCATTTGGTATTTGGTTTCTGACAGGGGTAGTTGGGGGCGTCCACATTTCCCGCTGCGCGCTGGCCAGCCATACCTGTCAACACACAAACCCAACATCTTCCGGGTGTGCACGCCGCCACTCTTGGCCTTTGGCGAGGACTGGGGGTGGTGTCGGCGCATTGTCTGGCATGTGCTGACACGTGCGCTGGCGCACCCGGCGCACTCTGCGCGCGTCTCGCATCTGGCGCACTTGGCACGCCTTGGCGCGCGTGGCGCGCTTGGCGAATGAGGCGCACGTGGTGTCTGGCGCACCAGGTGCGCCTGCGCACCGGGGGCACCTCGCGCAATTGGTGCGCGTGGCGCACTTCGACCGATTGGCGCACTTGGCGTGTTGGCTCCCGATGAGTGCCCATACGATGGCGACCACTTCCTGTGCTGAGTCACGCGTGCTAGTTACGTGGAGGGATGATGCTGCTGCTGCTGCTGCTGCTGCTGCTGCTGCTGCTGATGATGATGATGATGATGATGATGATGATGGTGATTCTGATACTGATGGCGCTGATGATGATGGTGATGATGCTGGTGATGATGATGAGGATGATGATGGCGATGACGATGCTGATGATGCTGATGATAATGCTGGTAATAATGATGTTGCTGTTGCTGTTGCTGATGATGACGATGATGATGATGATGATGATGATGATGATGATGATGATGATGATGCTAAGGGTGATGGTGATGATGCTGTTGATGATGATGATGCTGTTGCTGGTAATGATGATGACGACGATGATGATGATGATGATGATGATGCTGATGATGATGATGATGATGATGATGATGATGGTGGTGATGATGATGAGGATGAGGAGGATCAGGAGGAGGACCGGGAGTTGAGGGGGGTGGAGGGGGAGGGGGAAGGGCGAAATGAAGGGGAGGGAAGCAGGGCACGAGGAGAAGGAGGAAGAGGAGGCAGAGGAGGAAGAGGAGAGGGAAGCGAGGGAAGAGAAGGAATGGTAAGAGCTGGTAAGAGCTGGGCAGCAACTGCTGTAACCGCCGCGCCGCCCTTCCCCCATGGGGTCCGGCGGAAAACGGCGTCGACCCCCAGGATCTGGGATCATCGCGAGGACCGAGTACCGCGACTGCCTCTTGCCGCCGCGTGGTCCGCTCCAGCCCCATCCTTCTTCCCTCTCTTTTCTTTTCCTTCTCCTCGTGCCTCCACCTCTGCTTTCCCTCCGGTTCATCCCGCCCTCCCCCTCCGCTCGCTTTCATCTCCTGGCCCTCCTCCTCTCCTGCTGTTTCTCTCAAGCCACCTCCACCAGGGATCTGGCGCCCTTGCTAGAATTGCAGCAGGTCCCGGCGCCCCATGTTCTCGGCCAGAGCCGTGACTGCGGCGTGGGGACGCGGAGCAGCCGTGCAGATCGCGCAGTAAGTGAGCTCTGGAGGACCGCGACTCGGCGAAGCCCGTCCAGGAGGGCTGCGTCCAGCAGGCCACCCTATCCCTGGAGGTCCACGGCAGCGGTGCGGAGCTCGGGCGCGTCGTCAAGATGTTCTTGGAGCTCGCGAGGGGGCACGAGGCTCGGGCAGAAGGAGACGCCAAGCCGGGTGCTGTACCTGTGCGGGGATATTGGCGCACACCTGAGAAGGGCGGGTCAGTGGAGCACTGCAGTGAGGACGAGGAGGAGCAACCTCTGCTGACGTTCCCGCCCGCGGAGGTCACCCCACGACCCCTGCCGAAAGGCTGGGACCAGGGTGGATGAGGGGACAAGCCGCGGGCAAGGGCACCAGCAGAGCATGCCCAGAAGACCAGGCAGAACCTCACGGGAGGCCAGGAGGACGAAAACAGAGGGCGGCCTGTTTTTCCTGGGGGACCAACAGAGCCTCCTCAACGGCGGCCCGCAATTCGCCCGATACCGATACGGCAAGTGGAGCTGAGGATGCCGCCAGAAACGCGACCAGGAGAACCAGCAGAGCTTCTCGTCTCGAGGACAGGTGCCCTGCACCTGAGGCGGTGTGGGCCCGCGCAAACAATCCCTTACCAGCCTGGAAGATATCCCTATCCCTATGCTGGGCACCTCCTCATCACGATGCCAATCTTAGGGCTTATTTTTTGAGGGCGAATCCCTAAGATTGTCATCGCCTTTTGGCGTGTCAAGCTTAGGGATAGGGATACGTTCGAGGCAGGTAAATCCCCAGAACTCCCCCTACAAGCAAGGCGAGGAGCACGGCCAGCAAAACGTGCAGCCGAGGACTGGCTCGGCCGCGAGGGCGGCCAGAAGCACGGCCCCGAGCACCAGAGCCACGAGGGCCACCGGGAGCACGGCCCAGAGGACCAGCTGAGCGACCAGCTCTACCAGCCTCGAACGTATCCCTATCCCTAAGATTGACACGCCAGAAGGCGATGCCAATCTTAGGGATCCACCCTCAAAGAATAAGGGAATCCCTAAGATTGGCATCGTGATGAGGAGGTGCCCAGCATAGGGATAGGGATATGTTCCAGGCTGGTAACAGCTGGGACAGTTAGGAGCATGTCCCAGAGGGCCAGCGGGGCCACGAGTGACCAGGTGTCCGACCCCGAGGACCAGCTGAGCGACGGGGACCTGCACCCTGGACGCGGCGAGGGCCCGCAGAAGCCGCCCTCAGCCCTACCCCGATCAAGCAGCAGAGAGGGGGCGGCCAGGAGCGCTGCCCAAAGGAAAAGCAGCCTCCCGGGAGCGAGGCGGGCGAGCTGGGGGCAGAGACGGACGCAGAACTCGCTGCCGCCCGCGCTGCGATGGCCGCGCGGCGCCGGCCCCGGAGCAGCCTCAGCGCTGCTGCATTCGCTGGACGGAGCCAGGCGGCAACGAGCACGGCATGCTCCCGGGCGCAGCTCCAGGTGCTCGAGGAGCTCGCGACGCGACCCTGCGGAGGTCGGCCGCCGCCGTGGAGGCCTGTCGGAAGCGAGGCCCGCCCCGCGGCGCGCCGAGCGAAGGAGGGAGGCCAGCAACGCCACCCACCAGTCCCCTCCTCGGGCGCAGGGGGCTCAGCGAGGCAAGGGGCGGTGACGTGCCACGAGCAGCAGGTCGTGAGCCTCATCGGGCCGCTCTGCCCGCGCTCACGTGGGCCGGCCGCTGGAGATCCTCCTGCTCCTCCTCCTCCTCCTCCTCCTCCTCCTCCTCCTCCTGGTCCTCCTACTC
Organism: Prorocentrum cordatum; assembly: GCA_963575745.1. Classification (NCBI taxonomy): domain Eukaryota; class Dinophyceae; order Prorocentrales; family Prorocentraceae; genus Prorocentrum; species Prorocentrum cordatum. The sequence continues at coordinate 374,211 of CAUYUJ010013681.1, read as the reverse complement.
CTCTCCTCCACGCTCTCTCCACCCTTCTTCCTCTCTATCTCTCTTCCTCCTGCTCCTCCTCCTCCTCCTCCTCCTCCTCCGGCGCTGCTAGACGAGGAGGTCAGGAGGATGAGAAGGAGGAGGACAAGGGGGAGGCCAGAGGAAGGATGAGGAGCAGGAGCAGGAGCAGGAGCAGGCGGAGGATGAGGAGGATGAGGAGGAGGAGGAGGAGGAGGAGGAGGAGGAGCAGGAGGAGGAGGAGGAGGAGCAGGAGGAGGAGGAGGACGAGGAGGAGGAGGAGGAGGAAGAGGAGGCTAGAGCAAGGATGAGGAGCAGGAGAGGGAGGAAGGGAATGGGAAGGAGGAGGAGGAGGCACCCCCCCTCCCTCTCCACCTCCTTCTTGCTCTCTCCCCCCGGGCCACCGCCGCCTCTTCCGCACGCTCGTGGCCACCCCGAAAGCCGACCTCCGCCTCTCGATGCTCGGCCGCTGGGCCTCTTTCCGGGGGAGGGGGATGATGATTATGATTCTGATCATGATAATGATGGTGGTGGTGATGATGACGCCGATGATGCCGATGATGATGAGGAGGAGGAGGAGGACGACGATGATGAGGAGAAGGGTGAGGAGGACTTGGGCTCTACAGCTCACTCCCCAGCACCGTATATGAGCTGGCGGCGTTGGGTGACGCCAGATCGGCCACAGGCTTACGTAAACGAGTTGAAGCACCGAATCAGATTGCCTGTGGACTTTGACACCCCTCCTGCTGCAATGGGGGTGCAAGCCTTCCTTGCATCAAGTATTCTAGCGTGATGATGAGAAGGAAAAGGGGAAGGAGAAGGAGATGGAGGAGGAGATGGAGGAGAAGGAGGAGGTGGAGGAGGCCAGAGGATGTTGGGAAGGAGAAGAAGGAAGGGGGAGGGGGGGGGAGGAGGAGGAGGATGAGGAGGATGATGAGGAGGAGGAGGTGGAGAAGGAGGTGGAGGAGGAGGAGGAGGAGGAGGAGGAGGAGAGAAGGAATGAGGAGGATAAAGAAGAGGGAGGGAGAGGGAAGAGGGATGGGGAGGGAGTAATGGAGGAGGGAGGGAGGGAGGGAGGGAGGGAGGGAGGGAGGGAGGGAGGGGGGGAGGGAGCGAGCGAGCGAGCGAGCGAGCGAGCGAGAGAGGAGGAATGACAGGGAGGGAGGGATGGAGTCATGGAGGAGTTCTGAGGGAGGAGCGACGAGTGGTAGGGGAGGAGGGCGGAGGAGGAGTGTGGAGTGTGGATTTTGGAGGAGGAGGATGGGGAGGAGGATGCGGGAGGACGACGACGAGCAATGAAGATATTCGGCCTCCGCCCCCTCCAACGTGAGCGCATACCGCGCGATCGGCTCGGCGCCTGGTCCCACCGGTTGGCCCAGAGCCTCCGACATGTACGAGAGCACGAGCTTCGTGGTCTCGGGAGAGGGGTCGGAGCAGCAGGAGGCGAAAGCGGACGAGGAGGTGGACAAGGATGATGCTGGACGAGGAAGTGCAAGAGGAAGAAGATCATGGGGAGGACGAGGATGGAAAAGGCAACGAATAATAATATTCACTGCGTGGAGCTCCCCATATGTGCATCTACTCGCATGGACCTGTCCGCCGTGAATGTCTAGGCGCAAGAGCTTTCGAATATTAACGGGCTTCAGTTGTGACGGTCTGGACATCAATCTTACTGCGAATGAATTGGAGTGTGAATGAGCCTCAGTAGTACGAGCGCGTCTCTGTGCATGAGCCTGGGGCCTCCTGGGGCCTCCTGAAACCTACTGGGGCTTCCTGGGGTCTCCAGGAGCCTCTTGGGACCTCCTGGGACCTCCTAGGAAGGTTTCGTGCCCCAGGAGAGGCGCAATCTATAGCAACAGACGTACATAAAACATTGCGGATTAGAGCCACAGGAGAAGGGCAATCTATAGGAACACGCGTAAAACACCAAGGACTCGTGCCCCAGGAGAGGCCCAATACATAGGAACATGAGTAAAACATTTAGGATTGTGTACACAGGAGAAGGACCATCTATAGAAACATACGTAGAACATCAAAGAATCGTGCTCCAGGTGAGGCCCAATCGATAGGAGCATACGTAAAACACATGGGATTGGAGCCACTCCTGTTGCCTTCTGAGGCCTCCTGCTCCTGGGGCCTCTCGGGGCCTCCTGTTGCCTTCCGAGGCCTCCTGGCGCTTCCTGTTGCCTCCTGGGGCCTCCTGTGGTTTCCTGAGGCCTTCTGGAGCTTCCTGGGGCCTCCTGGAGCCTCTTGGGACATCCTGTGGCCTCTTGAGTCTTTCTGTGGCCTCCTGATGCCTCCTGGGACCTCATGTGGTCTCCTGGGGCCTCCTGGAGCCTGTTGGAGCCTCCTGTGGCATCCTGAGAAGAATCTGCGCCCACGAGCCTGGCCACCAAAACAAGCAAACCGATCGAGACATCCTCAAAATCTGGCCCACCTGGGGGGTGAAAATGAGCGCCTCGCTCGAGACATCCTCCAAATCTGCTCCGAAAGCGAAGGATGTTGGGCCCAGAAACAAGCAAACCGCCTGAGACATCCCCACAAAATGGCCGCGAACGAGCCCGTGCAAACACCCCTGGCGGCTCCCCTTAGGGCCACGAGCCTGGCCACCAAAACAAGCAAACCGATCGAGACATCCTCAAAATCTGGCCCACCTGGGGGGTGAAATGAGCGCCTCGCTCGAGACATCCTCCAAATCTGCTCCGAAAGCGAAGGATGTTGGGCCCAGAAACAAGCAAACCGCCTGAGACATCCCCACAAAATGGCCGCGAACGAGCCCGTGCAACCACCCCTGGCGGCTCCCCTTAGGGGTGCTGAAACCAGCGCCCCGCCTGAGACATCCTCACAATCTGCTCTCCAAGCGAAGGATGTTGGGCCCAGAAACAAGCAAACCGCCTGAGACATCCCCACAAAATGGCCGCGAACGAGCCCGTGCAACCACCCCTGGCGGCTCCCCTTAGGGGTGCTGAACCAGCGCCTCCTGAGACATCCTCACAATGCTCTCCAAGCGAAGGATGTTGAGCCCAGAAACAAGCAAACCGCCTGAGACATCCCCACAAAATGGCAGCGAACGAGCCCGTGCAACCACCCCTGGCGGCTCCCCTTAGGGGTGCTGAGTATGAGTAAGTCTGTGTATGAGTAAGTCTGTGTATGTGTACGTCTGGGTATGACTAATACTGTGTATGAGTAAGTCTGTGTATGAGTAAGTCTGTATATGAGTATGTCTGAGTGTGAGTAAGTCTGAGTATGAGTAGGTCTGAGTATGAGTAAGTCTGAGTATGAGTAAGTCTGTGTATGAGCAAGTCTGAGTATGTCCGACAGGAGGGGAGGAGAAAAGAGGAGGAGGAAGGAGGAGGAGTAGGAGGCGTCCAAGTAATAACAAGGACCCCATCTTAGGATATGGGGAATAGGAAGACGAGGATACAGAGGGAGACGAGGTGTGGCCTCGGTCTTCCCGGCGCCAGACTCCCCCGACACGAGCACCGCTTGACCACGCGTGCGACTCTTCAGGCCCTCGAACGCGTCGCGGCACGTGGCGTACACGTGGGGCGCTGCTGCGAGCGGATCCTCCCCCTCCCGCTTCTCGCCCCTCCATCCCCTCTGGACTCTGGATATGAGGACGAGAAAGCGCAGCACGGGCGTCAGCTTTCGGAGCTCCGCGCGGACTTCTGGGGCCGGCGGTGGGGATCCCCCGGCGCGTCCCTCGCGCCAGAGGGCGGAGCTGGAGGCGCTCGCGCTGGGGGCAGGATCCGGCGCCGGCCCAACAAGTTTGCGCGGACCTCCCAAAGCTCATGCTTTTGCCGCGTTTTGTCCTTCGACTCCCGCTCTTCCCCTCCTCTCTGGCTTGCAGCTGTTCACAGGGCGCACCCGGAGGCAGCCTAGGCTCGGGCAGTGCTAAGGGGGCAACCAGTAAGTAGGGGACTCACCACCTCCTCCTCAGGGAAATCGAGTATCGAGGAAGAAGAAGAGGAACAGGAAGAGAAGAAGGAGGAGGTGGAGCAGGAGGAGGAGCAGGAGGAGGCGGGAGGATTGACGATCGAAAGAATCTGGACGTTTTTGAATGTCTTCGGGAGTCTTGGGGGAAACTCGTGGGTCCAGACGTCGGAGGAGGATGGGGATGATGATGAAGACGATGATGATGATGCTGCTGATGATGATGCTGATGATGATGACGATGATGATGAGGCTGCTGCTGTTGATGTTGATGTTAATGCTGCTGGTGATGACGACGATGATGATGATGATGATGATGATCATGATGCTGCTGATGATGAAGATGACGACGTTGCTGCTGCTGATGATGATAATATCGATGTTCTAATGATGATGATGATGCTGATGAGTATGGACATGATGTTGATGATCACGGTGATAATGGTGATGCTGATGATGACGATGACGATGATTATGACGATGGCGATGATGATGCTGATGATGCTGATGATTCAGACGATGATGATGATGCTGATGATGAGGTTGCTGCTGACGATGACGATGATGTTGATGCTATTGATGATGATTCTGATGATAAAGCACTGCTGCTGCAGATGATGATGCTGATGCTGATGCTGTTGTTGATGATGATGAAGATGATGAAGAGGAAGATGAATACGATGATGATGCGGATGATGATGAGCATGATGATGCTGATGCTGATGATGTGGAGTTCTTGAGCAATAATCGCATAGCGTAGGAGGGCTGCGCGGTGCATGCATCTGCTACCGCTTCGGCCCAAGCCTTTTTCTGAGGAGGTCACGTGCTGCCAGGCCCGCCCGCGACTTGGATGCGCCAGGCGGCCCGTGGCGTGGTGCTCCTGGCGTTCCACGTGGGCACGGCGTGGCTTGGGCAGTGGTGTGCCAGCCGCAGCCCCGCCAGCACTTCGGCTGCGCGACCCGTGGCCGCCGCGCCGCCGGTCCCCGCGCTGGCTGGCGAGCTGTGCGCGGAGTTGGAGGGGTGCCTGCCCTGGGGGGCTGCTGCACCGCTGGTTGAGTGCCCAAACCCTTGCCCGGCGTGCCCCGAGCCGGCCAAGGCAGAGTTCTCCTGGGGCTTCGAGGTCTCCCTGGGCCTGGGGACCCTCTTGCTGTGGGAGCTCACCACCAGGCTGTGGGCCGCCGTGCGCGGCCAGGAGGGCCGCTGCTGCGGCCGGAAGCGCGAGAGGCTCCTCGCGGTGGAGGCGCGGCTCGAGCCCACCCTGCCTGGCGGTGCTCCTGATCGCAGGGTGCCCGGAGGTCGCGGCAAGCTCGTCGGCGATTGGACACTTCCTACGAGCAAGGCATGAACATTGGCGATGAGTTGTACGTCGAGTATGATCTGCCAGGGGCGCCTCTCTTACATGCCCGCGTCGTGGTCGGCGTCTCTGGGATTGAGAGGCTCCACGCGGCGGTGGTCTCGCCAGACCACGACCTCTTCGTCGAATTGTTCAGCGAGGGCAACGACGACGTGCGGCACTGGTACCGCGTGGGGCCTGGGCGGGTGCTCATCCGCGAGGATGGGGACATCACGCCAGCCGCCGGCGGAGCAGGGTTCAGGGTGTACGACTTCGCCGCGCCCCTTACGCCGGCGGAGCTACGGGGCTTCGCGCAGCAGGCCGGGGTGCTCCTTTTCGGCCATGACGCTGCTCTCGCTCTCGCTGCGGCGCGTCCTGCAGCTGGTGGTGGCGGAGCGGTGGTCGCCGCTGGGGGCGCAGGCGCGGCTGGAGCAGGCGCAGGCGGTGCTGCAGCGCCCGTGGGAGGCGGCGGCGGGCTGAATGTGGCAGGAGGACCAGAAGGCGGCCTCGCCGCGCTGCTCGGAGGAGGCGGAGGTGCCGCTGCAGGCGCTGGGGCAGCAGGAGGAGGTGGTGTCGGAGCTCCTGGCGCAGGAGCCGCCTCCGCTGCCCTGGGCGTGCCCGCTGGCGCTGCGCCAGCCGTGGGCCCAGCGGGAGGTAGGCTGGCCACCGGGGCTGGAGCTGCCCCCGCGCGCCCGCAGCCGCCGCCGCGGACGGTGCCGCAGGGCTCGCTGCGGCGCTGACTGGAGCAGGTGCTGGGCCGCTGGCCGTCGCAGCCGATGGAGCGAGTGATGGTGCCGCTGGCTCGGGTGACTGCCGCACGCTCTCGGTGCAGTACGGCATCAACGGGAAGCGGCATCGGGCTTTCGCTTCGGGGGTCGCTTTGCTTCGGGCAGTTGACTGGAACGACTGGGTGGTGCCAGGACCGAGGACAGCTCACTGGGTGGCGAACTTCATGCTAGAGAATGGAGGGAGCGCGCTCGGGCACCACGTCCAGTGGAGGTCAGTTATTTGCATGGGGCTGGATGACATCATCGTTTCGGCTCATCACGAGTACTCGAAGATTTTCGACACGGCGCTGTGCTACGACCAGCTGGACCTCACGAACCTTGCCAGCCTGGAGTTGGTCTCACGACAACTTCAACTCTGTGAAGAAAGACACAGATATCGCGTCCTGGGGACGCGCAAGGACAACAACGAGCACCAGGACGAGGAGTACTACTTCACAGGAATGGCGACGACGAGAGGGCTCATGGTGGCCCCGGCGCTCTCAACCTGGATCAGCGAGCAGATTTCGAGGGAGAACGCCGTCGCCAAGGAGAGACGCAACGCACGGGAGGAGAGACAGCTTGCCAAGCCCAAGGGGGCCAAGGAGCCGAAGGGGGCGGAGGGCAGCTGACCTCCACGACTACGTCATCGATCAAGGCTGCCTGCTGCTCCCTGGCCCCGGGCGTGCAGGCTTTCACATCTTCGGCCGAGGGGAGTTGATGCGCCAGCGCGACATCTTCCCCTTGCCCCCTTGCCTCTTCTCCCTGTCCCCTCTCGGACTGGTGCTGGCTGCCGTGCCGTCGCCCGTCGTGCCCAACGCCGTCGCCATGCTCTCGACTGGGCCAACGACGGCATCCAATCCCTCAACTCACTTGCTGGACGTGATTTGGCGGGGGATGGAGCCGTGAGCGCTGTGCAGCAGATGTGCCTCGAGCACCTGGAGCGCAGCTACTGCTCGGTTGGTCCCTGTCCCGCTGATGTACGTCGCCGCGGGGGCCTTCGTGAGCTCTGCGGAAGCGCCGCCATGTACGGCGAGTGCGCTACAACCGTCGTTGCCTACAACAAGGACGCTGTGTCCTGGCCGGCCGTGGAAGCGAAGCCCGTCTCCTTGGGCGAGGCGCTGCCAGCCGAGCACCCTACCTGGTTGAGGGATCTGACGGCCAACATGCGAAGACCTCCAGCTGCAGCGGCTGGCCTGCGGTCTGAGCTCGGACTTCTACGTCCTTATCTGGACCCTGCACTTCGGAATTACAGAGTGTACGGAGATTTTGTGACTGGACTGGTGAGTCGTGGCATGGCTCGCCTTGTGCCCGCCGAGGAGCTCGACGACAGCAATGCAACGGTGGGTTTGTTCTTCGTCAAGAAGAAGAACCAGATGCAAAGGATCATCTTTGACACCAGGTTAGCGAACGGCGATTTCTTGCCGCCGCCGTCGACGCATCTGCCCTCGGCCGCCGCCTTCGCGACGCCAGAGACGCAGGAGTGCGACGTCGTCTGGTTCAGTAGCGGTGACATCAGCAACGCCTTCTACGCCGTCGAGGTGCCAGAGGAGTTGGGGTCCTGCTTGAGGCTACCTGCGCTGCGCGGCGGCGCGGTGGGCTTGCGGGGTCGCAGCGCTTCGACACTCTTGGTGCCGGTGCTGGCGGTGTTGCCGATGGGCTGGAGCCGGGCACTGCACCTCTGCCAGCTGGTGACGGAGGAGGGGCTTGCGCGGGGCGGCCAGCGTGCCGAGGTCCTCGTGAAGGACCGAGAGGCCTCTCGCCCGCTGGGCCCAAGGCGCCCGCTGGGCGCGGCCGCGTACGTCGACGACTTCATGGTCATGGGCTCGCCAAAGCAGGATGTCGGCACTGCGGGGGTTGCTGTCGCAGAGGCGCTCTCAAGCCAAGGCTTCACGATCCACGAGGAGCCTGACGGGGCCGTGTGCCAGACGGACTTCGTGGGCCTCTCGTTCGACGGGCGCGGCCACACGGTGCGGGTATCCACCAAGCGCGTTTGGAGGCTGCGTCTGGCTATTGAGGAGCTCTTGGGCCGTCGTACCTGCTCATGGCACGGGCTCGAGATCGTGGTGGGCCATGCGACCTGGATCATGATGGTTCAGCGGTCTTCCCTGTCGGTGTTCAGTTCCGTGTACGCCTACATCAAGTCCGTGGGCGTCGAGGAGGGCGAGTTGTGGCCAGCCGTGAGAGAGGAGCTCTGGCACGTCAGGAACTTGCTGCCGTTGATGGTGGCTCACACGGATGCCGATTGGTACATCAAGGTCACGGCCAGCGACGCCTCGCACTGGGGCTGCGGAGTCTGCGAGCGCGATGCGGCCGTGGAGGAGATCGCGCGCTGGGAGCGGACGGCTGAGCGTTGGCGGTACCGCCAGGGCGCCACGGCCGCTCGAGCCCACGCCTTGGGGGGCGAGGATGCCTCTGCGATGCTGGAGCAGCTGCTGGTGTCAGACGACCTGCCGGACAGCTCACGCCAGGCTGATGAGCATGCGAGGGCCTTTGACATGGTCGACGCGAGCTGCACTGTCCCAGAGGCATGGCATATCGTCGAGTCGTTCCCTTGGCGGGGCCCAGCGAACATACTGCGGCTGGAGGGGCTCGCTCTTTCGAACTCGCTTCGACATCTCCTTCGAGATCGGAAAGCTTTCGGACGTCGAGTTCTGCTCTTGGTCGACGACCTGGGGCTGGCCCTCGCCGCCGGGAAGGGCCGATCGTCGGCCTTCCAGCTTCGAGACATCCTTCGTGAGATCAGCGCCCTCGCCTTGGCTTGCCGCCTCCACGCGTGTGTCCGCTGGGTCCCGTCGGAGAGGAACCTGGCTGATAACCCGTCCCGAGGCTTGTATTACCTCAAGCCGCAGGTGGAGGGGGAGGCCGCCAAGGTGGGGCCTGCTGCTGCTGGTGCTGGGCCTGGGGTGCTGCCAGCCGTGCCAGAGCTGGCAGCCCTGCAAGGCGACCCGGTGAATATGATTGGCATGACGTCGGCTGCTGCGGCGACCGCGAGGAGGACCTGGTGCCGCACGCCATCGCCGAAGTCGGCCCCCCTCCTGGGCTCGTGCCCGCCGTCCTTCCTGGAGTCGAGGTCCGTGGCCAAGGCGACCTTTTCGGACTTCCAGCAAAGAGCCCAAGCTTTTCTGGGTTGGGCGCTGCAGGCGGGGGTGAGCTGGATTGCAGTCGGGGAGCTCGACCTGGCGCAAGAGTCGTGCATGGACAGGCTGTTCTTCGCGAAATGCGCCGGGGATGTAGCCAGCAAGACCGTCTACGGCCTCTGGCACGGCGGCGCGTCGCACGACCTGCCGACCAGGTCGCGCTCGGCGCTGGAGGTCCAGTCGGGGGGGCGCTCGCACTCCGACGCAAGGCTGAAAAGGTACGGCAAGGACGCGAGGGCCCTGGCGGAGCTGCACAAGGCGCCGGCCCAGACGCCCAAGTACGGGCGGCGCGTCGCCGCCAGGCTGGGGCCCATCTTCCTGGAGCGCGAAGGCCTGCCGCCGCTGCCGGCGCTGGCAGTGGGTCGTCGCTGAACGATGGCGAGGTGGAGGTGAGGGTGCGTCGAGTCTTGAGAAAGGCGTTGGCCTCCGCCCAAGTTTCAAGGAATCAGGCTTTCTTTCTGGAGCTGTATCAGGCCAAGGGGGCATGTCAGAAGCGATGCGAGGCCTCGGTTTTGGGGCTGTGTCAGCTGATATCTTGAAGCTCCCCTGGTTTGATCTGGGTAGGCCGTGCATCCAGGAGATCGTGAGGGGGTGGACCACGGGGGGCGTCGTCGTCGGGCTCTGGATGGGCACGCCATGTTGCTCGTGGTCTCAGGCACGGCCTGGGCCCCCGAGTAGTGGCCGGTGCCGTCCCAGAAGCCCTTCTCAGCTTTGGGGCTTGCCCAATCTTAACCCCCGTGCCCGCCTGGCCTGTGAGAAGGGCAACTCTCAACTCAAACTTTGCCTTTCCCTGGTCCGTGCGTGCCGTAACAATCACGTGCCTTTGGCGCTGGAGAATCCGAGTAGCAGCTGGATGTGGCAGACGTCTCAACTCGCCCGCCTCTCGGGGCGGCCCGATAGCCATCAGCGTGTCGTGGATTTTTGTGCCTTCGGAACCCGCTGGCGAAAGCGCACTCGGGTCCAGGTGTGGAATTCCAGTTTTCGGGTAAACCTCCCCGGGCCGTGCCGTGGGCGTTCTGGTCAGTGCAGTTTTTCAGGTAGACGCCACATAGTTCTTTCAGGCCGTGACTCAGGCTGGGGCAAACTGAGGACCAGTGTCGCTGAGCTCTACCCTCTTCGTTTTTCCCAACCATCCTGTGGTGTTGGGTCCTCGTTTTGAAGTGACGGTGCCCCGCGTCCTCCTCTCCTCTCCTCTCCTCTCCTCTCCTCCTCCTCCCCCCTCCTCCCTCCTCCCGTCATCATCATCATCGTCATCATCATCACCATCATCGTCGTCATCGTCATCGTCATCATCGTCGTGGTCATCATCGTCATCATCGTCATCATCACCATCATCGCCATCATCATCGCCGTTATCGCCACCATCATCATCACTGTCATCCTCCTCATCATCATCATCAACATCATCATAATCATCATCATCATCATCATAATCATCATCATCCTCCGCATCATCACCATCACCATTACCATCATCATCATCATCATCATCATCATCATCATCACCACCACCACCACCACCACCACCACCACCACCACCACCATCATCATCATCATCATCATCATCATCATCATCATCATCATCATCATCATCATCATCATCATCATCATCATGCACCCATTTCGGCACACCCCTCACAGCCCCAGCTCCACCGAAGGCCCCATCGCACCACCCCCCTTTCGGCACACCCCTCACACGTTTCGTGGCCCCACAGGGAGCTCCACCGAAGGCCCCAGCTGCTGCGCTCGCGTTCCCCCCATTTCGGCACACCCCTCACACGTTTCGTGGCCCCATAGGGAGCTCCACCGAAGGCCCCAGTGCTGCGCTCGCATGCGGTTCCACCCCCCATTCTCGCACACCCCTCACTTTCGTGGCCCCATAGGGAGCTCCACCGAAGGCCCCAGTGGCTGCGCTCGCATGCGGTTCCACCCCCCCCCCCCCATTTCGGCACACCCCTCACACGTTTCGTGGCCCCATAGAGAGCTCCACCGAAGGCCCCAGCGTCTGCGCTCGCATGCGGTTCCACCCCCCTTTTCGGCACACCCCTCACACGTTTCGTGGCCCCATAGGGAGCTCCACCGAACGCCCCAGTGGCTGCGCTCGCATGCGGTTCCACCCCACATTTCGGCACACCCCTCACACGTTTCGTGGCTCCATAGGGAGCTCCACCGAACGCCCCAGTGGCTGCGCTCGCATGCGGTTCCACCCCCCATTCTCGCACACCCCTCACACGTTTCGTGGCCCCATAGGGAGCTCCACCGAACGCCCCAGTGGCTGCGCTCGCATGCGGTTCCACCCCCCCATTTCGGCACACCCCTCACTCGTTTCGTGGCCCCATAGAGAGCTCCACCGAAGGCCCCAGCGCTGCGCTCGCATGCGGTTCCACCCCCATTTCGGCACACCCCTCACACGTTTCGTGGCCCCATAGGGAGCTCCACCGAAGGCCCCAGTGGCTGCGCCGCATGCGGTTCCACCCCCATTCTGGCACACCCCTCACACGTTTCGTGGCCCCATAGGGAGCTCCACCGAAGGCCCCAGTGGCTGCGCTCGCATGCGGTTCCACCCCTCCATTTCGGCACACCCCTCACACGTTTCGTGGCTCCATAGGGTGCTCCACCGAACGCCCCAGTGGCTGCGCTCGCATGCGGTTCCACCCCCCATTCTCGCACACCCCTCACACGTTTCGTGGCCCCATAGGGAGCTCCACCGAACGCCCCAGTGGCTGCGCTCGCATGCGGTTCCACCCCCCCATTTCGGCACACCCCTCACTCGTTTCGTGGCCCCATAGAGAGCTCCACCGAAGGCCCCAGCGTCTGCGCTCGCATGCGGTTCTACCCCTCTTTTCGGCACACCCCTCACACGTTTCGTGGCCTCACAGGGAGCTCCACCGAAGCAGATTTTCACAATTACGGTACCCACAACTGCATATGGTTGGGACCTTCGCCAGGATAATTGTAACTTGTTTGCCCGAGCCTTGGAGCAAGCGATCCAGTCGCTGAAATTGAGCCGACTCCGACAGATTGCTAGTTGCGGCTAATGCCAGAATCCCATTTGGGGTGGCTTGGGGCTTCTCTCTTCCTCTCTCGTTCGGTGTGTTTGTGTGTGTGTTTGTGTGTGTGTTGTGGTGTGTGTATGTGTGTCGGTGCTGTGTGTGTTGTGCCGTCCGTTCGTCTCCCTCTCCTCCGCCGAGCTTGGAGCGTGGCCTGTCCTGTCCTGCTCGACCCGCCTGGCCTGAGGCACACAACATGTCCTGGCCTGGCTGAGCGTCGCGATGATTATGATGATGATGATGATGATGATGATGATGATGATGATGATGATGACGATGCTGCTGCTGCTGCTGATGATGATGATGAAGAAGAAGAAGAAGGGGAAGGGGACGAGGAAGAGGAGGACAAGGAGGAAAAAGATGAGGAGGACACGGACGATATTGAGGATGAGGATGATGATGAGGAGGACGAGGACGAGGAGGACGAGGACGAGGACGAGGACGAGGAGGAGGAGGAGGAGGAGGAGGAATGTCGATGTGTTCGGATATTTTCGGATGGTTTTGTCGATATCCTCAATGTTTCCCAGCCTCAGGATGTTTTCCAGCAGCTGCGCCTCGCCGCAAGCTCTCCAAGGGTGCCCGAATCGTCCAGAACAGCCACCGGAGGCCAGAATTATGGTCAGAAAGGCACTCGCAGGAGGAGGAAGAAGGGAAGATGAAGGACACGAGGAGTCGAGGGGGACACAGCGCAAGCATCCGGCTTTCGTCTCTCACGTACGAAGGGTCAACTAAGGATGTCGCGCTGCCAAGCAATTTGTGGATCAAGGTGAGAGCGCACGTGAGGAGAGCCCGGCCCCGCCCCAGACTACCCTGGGGGCCTGTTGATGCCAGCCAGGACTGCCTCCTGGACTGTCCGTGTGGAGCCCCAAGCCTTGCTATCCTGTCTCGTCCCCCCCCCTCTTCCTCGCCTCCCCTCCTTTCCCCTTCCTGCAGATCGTGTCGAATGTCGGGTTCCAGGCAGAGCAACCCCTGTCCATCTCTTCCCCCCCCCCAACCCCCTCCCCTCACGGGGCCCCCCGGGTGATGACGTCAACTCAGAGCATGTCTCGCGCGTCCCGATCCGCCCAGACCACTGTATTCCGCTCTCGGCCCGTGCCAGATCTACAGTCACCCTGCACACCGACCCTCGATATCGATCCCTAGAGCTCTCCTCCTCCTCCTCCTCCTCCTCCTCCTCCTCCTTCGCTCTTCCTTTGAAATCCACCGCCCCCGATCTCTGCTGGGGCTCGCTCTGACCAGGATTTCTAAGCGAATCCGACTGTGGCGACGAGACAACGGGGCCCCAAGACGCCCCAAACCGCCCCGAAATGCCAAAGCCTCCTCCTGCTCCTGCCCCTCCTCCCACTACATCCTATCACTTTCTCCTCCTCCCCACTCTTCCTCCTCTTCGCCTTTCCTCTCCTTCTCCTCCTAATCTTGCTCCTCCCCCTTTTCCTCCTCCTCCACTTATTATACGTCTTCCTCCTCCTCTGCCTCCGCCTCCTCCTCCTCCACCTCCTCCTCCCCGTTTTCCTCCTTCTCATCCTCATTCTTAACCCCTCCCCTGTCCGGGGTGGTCATGTACTTCTCCATCCACTCCTTTGTGTAGATGGATCCGCGGTTGGTTGGCCATCGCGGTTGCCAGAAGGCCCAGGCACAGCCGAAGATACCCTCCCCAGGCAAACCATCATCAATCTCCAGCATTTTTGTCACAACGCTCATTTGCGAGATGAAACGACAACGCCGATCAACATCGAATCGGAAAATGGGAGCTGATCGGAACGCGCGTCGGATCGGGTTACATCGGCACGGAATCGAAATCGAATCGGATCGGTTACGCTAAGATGCGCAACGACGCTATGCAAACATCGGGCCGCACCGGATCGCCAGGAAATCGGGATCGAATCGGATCGGGCCGGTCGAAACCAATATCGAGTTGGATCGAATGGACCAAGATGGACCCTAAAAGGAGGAGAAACATGGGGAGAAGGATGATGAGGAGGAAGCATATGAGGAAGATGTGGAGTCGGGGAGGCGACAGCGCAAGCATCCAGCTCGCCAGACACGTGCGCAGACTCAACGAAGAGGGAGGCCGAAATGTCACTCAAGCTGTGGATCAGGGCGATTTGCCAAAATCGGCTGTGACTGCAGGGCCTCTCAGAGCGAATGGCTCATGACAGGCTTGGCTGCCATCTGGCATCCTGCGAGTGTTCGTGGGTCCCCCACCAGGCCTCCGACGAGTTTTCCTTTGTTTCAGATCGCGGCTACCATAGCTCCGGCCCCAGCACTCGCACGGATCTCACGCCGCGGGGACGAAGCACAGACGACATATGTGAGCATAAGCTTTCGGACATCCGCGCGGAGCTCCGAAAGTTTATGGCAATGCCGTTCTCCCGTTCCTCGAGCATGTTAGCCAGCGTGTACACGAAGCAGTGAGTGATTGCACTCCAGAAGTGAAACATGTGTTGCGTAAGCTGTGTGGTGTAAGCTATGCCGTGTAGTTTTGTTGGTGCCAGCTCGGTGTTGCAAGCTGTATTGTGCAAGCTATGTGGTATAAGCTATGCGGTTCAGCTTTGTGGTGTGAGCTATACGTTATGCGCTATATTGTGCAAGCTGTGGTGTGAGCTAGGTTTTATAACCTATGTGGCGTGAGCTGCATGGTGTGAGCAAGTATATGTGCTGTGAGCTATGTGACGAAAGACAAGTAGTGTTAGCGATGTCGCGTACACTGTGTGGTATAAGTTAGGTGCTGCAAGCTTTCCTGTGATATCTATGCCTTGCAATCTGCTTTGTGCCGAGTACGTGACGTCAACTATGCTGTGTAAAGTTTGGCATGAGCTATATTGAGCTAGGCTGTGCAAGCTATGTGAGGTCAACCAGGTTGAATAAGCTATGTGGCCGTGTAAGTCATGGCGCACGAGGCGGCCACTGGGCGGCCACGGGCGGCAACGTGGCGAAACCTCGCCGGACCCAGCCAGCGCACGAGGCGGCCACGGGCGGCAACGTGCCAAAACCTCGCCGGACCCAGCCAGCGCACGAGGCGGCCACAAGGCGGCCACGGGCGGCAACGTGCAAAGTCCCCGCCGGACCCGTGTAACAGCCTAGTGACAGACGTCAGAACCTTAAGTGTTAGCATTTTTTGGAGAGCAAGCCCCCAGAGGCCCGATGCCAACGGACTGGACGTCCCGACTTCCCAGGTCGCATTGCTTCGCGCATCGGGCCCCGGGATGCGCAGCGCGTGGCTACCCCTCCCTGGAGGAGGGCAGCCACTCCTCCAGGGAGGAGGAGGAGGAGGAGGAGGAGGAGGAGGAGGAGGAGGAGGAGGAGGAGAAGGAGGAGGAGGAGGAGGAGGAGAAGGAGGAGGAGGAGGAGGAGGACGAGGAGTAGGAGGAGCCCGAGGAGGAGGAGGAGGAGAAGGAGGAGGAGGACGAGGAGGAGGAGGACGACGAGGAGAGCGTCCCAGACCACGACGCGCGGAGCGCGACTCTTCTCGCGCCCCCGCTCGGTGAAGCAGACGCTCGTTCGGACGCTGGACGCCAAGGCCTGGCATTCGGGATGATCAGCCTGCCGCGGGGTATGGACAGCGGCTGGAAGGGGTTCACGGCGACGAGGATCCTGCCCACGTGCGTGTAGATGTCCTGCTGGGCGTACCGGACGCGCACCGTGTGCAGGACCGTGGCCTCCAGAAGTAGGTTTCTTTCTCCCGACCACCCTGTGGTGTGGGGTCCTCGCTTTGAAGAGACAGCGCCCCGCGTTCTCCGTCCGCCTCCTCCCTCTTCTCACACGGATCGTGGCCCCACAGGGGGTTCCACGGAAGACTCCAGTGGGAGGGTTCGCATGACACCACCGCGCCCAATTCGGCACACCCCTCTCACGGTTCGTGGCCCCACAGGGAGCTCCGCCGGAGGCTCCAGCGGGAGGGTTCGCATGGCACCACCGCGCCCAATTCGGCACACCCCCTCACACGGTTCGTGGCCCCATGGGGGGCTCCACCGAAAAATCCAGTGGGAGGGTTCGGTACTACCGCGCCCAATTCTTCACACCCCTCACACGGTTCGTGGCCGCACAGGGGGCTCCACCGACAGCTTCAATGGGAGGGTTCGCGTGGCACCACCGCACCCAATCTGGCGCACCCCTCACACGGCTCGTAGCCCCATAAGGAGCTCCACCGAAACCGGTACCCACAATGCGGTACTCGCAGCTGCATATGGCTGGCCATTCGTCCTGTTTGTTTCTACATGTTGTGTGTGTGTATGTCTTTTGTTTCGCTGTGTGTGTGTGTGTTAACGTTTTTCCCTACATCCTGTGCTCCCTCCCTCTCTCCCTCATCCGGGAAAGGGGAGGGATGGAGGGAGAAAGGCGAGGAGCGGAAGAAGGGCGAGGAGCAAGGGAAGGGCGAAGAAGATAGGAGAAGACACAACGGCATGAACATAATAAACTCTCGGAGGCCCGCGAGGATTTCTTGGATCGGCGCTGGAACCCTCTGGCGGCGCCTCCTGCGACGATCCTGGCGCGCTCCACGTGCCAGAGATGGGGTCCAGTGCTGACCCAAGACATATGCGCGGCCCCCCACAAGTTTATGCGTATGCCTTTCTTCTTCGAGAAGAGGAGGGCCAGAAGGCGGGGAAGGAGGAGGTGGATCAGGAACACGATGAGGAGGAGGAGGAGGAGGAAAAGGAGGAGGAGAAGGAGGAGGAGGAAGAGGAGGCGGAGGAGGAGGCGGAGGAGAAGGGAGGAGGCGAAGGAGGAGGAGGAGGAGGAGGAGGAGGAGGAGGAGGAGCAGGAGGAAGGAGAGAATATAGGAGAAAGGGGAACAGGAAGAGGAGGAAGAGGAGGAGGAGGAGGAGGAGGAGCATGATGAGGAGGACGGGGAGCCTTGTTCACCACCTCCAGCGAAGTTATGTTCTGTGCGCCCTGCAGCTGCGACAGGTGCACGGTGTCCAAGTCTTTGAACTCCGTGGCCGGGCAGGACACCTCCTGTCCGTGCTCGTCCTTGTTTTTCTTTCGCCGCAGTGCCATGCCAATCTCAGACTTCAGACCCAGACCTTCGGCGACTCTATCAGAATCGAGCCAGAACTTGTTTGCAATTCTCAACGTCTGCAAGCCGTTTCAGGCCTCCAGGACCGTCAAACAGCAACTCAGGAGCCAAAGCCACATTGGATCGCAGAGGCCTGCGGACATAGGATGACGCCAACTATCTCTGGAAACCCTGGGTTCCAATGCGCTGACCTCTCTTGGGTGTACAATTTTTGTTCCTTCACTCGCTTCCGCCGATGACGACGCTTCAACATCTGAATTCCTCGACGAAGACGTCATTTCTGGAGCTACCTAACATACATACACATGTATACACGCACATAAATGTAGGTTTATGTAAATATAGATGTGTATGACTATATCTGTATGCCTGTCTAGTTGTATACATCGAGAGAGAGAGAGAGAGATAGCGATGACGAACAATATGGACTGATAGAGAGGTGGAGAAAGAGAGAGATATAGGGAAAGAGAGAGAAACAGAGCAATAACAACGGGAGGAAGAGAGAGCGAGAGAGAGAGCGAGAGAGAGAGAGAGCACAGATCCTTGAAGATGGCGTCTGCCCCCCTCTCGCCCATGGAAATGCACGGCGCCCAGACCAGGCTGGGGTGCGGAACCCAGTACTTCTCATCCGTCGCATCCATGCCTGCGCATGATGAGGATAGGGGTGATGACGACGGTGGTGATGCAGATCCTGCTGCTGATGATGACGACGATGAGGATCACGAAGACGTCGATGACGATGACGATGCTGCTGTTGGTGCTGCTGCTGCTGATGGTAATAGTGATGGTGATGGCGGTGAGGAGGATGCTGCTGACGATGATGGCGATAATCAGAACGATGATGATAATGTGGATGATGAGTGATGACGAGGGTGATGATGGTGGTATTGATTATGAGCACGACGGCGATGATGGTGATGCAGATGGCATCGGCACCGACAATAATATGACGAGAGGGGGACGCATCAACTTAGGACAACACAGGAGGACCACTACGACGTGGATGCGAAAGAGGAGGCGAACGAAGCTGATGATGAGGAGAAGACTGGACCTGAAGCAAGCGGATCCATTCGAAGAAAAGCTCTGGTGCACTACCCTACTATTGAGGCGGGAAGAAGGGGATTGTCTGCTGTGCTGGATAGATGGGTGGGATAGGCACTTCCACAACATGCATCGCTCGGCTCCGCGCCAGGAGCTTCCCGGAGGCTTTCTGTTCAATGTGGTTAATTGGGCTTCTCGCTTGCCTCGCATTTGCACCTCGAGCCCTTCGCGTTGCGGTTGTTTTTCTGTTGGGCCTCCTTTTCACCGGTCCAAATGGTCGATCGTGGCGATGCAATTCCTCCAGCGAAGCATGACGAGGAGGAGGAGAAGACCGAGCAGGAGGAGGAGGAGGAGGAGGATAAGAAAGAGGAGGAGACAGAAGAGGAGACAGAGGAGGAGCAGGAGGATGAGGAGGAGACAGAGGAGGAGGGGGAGGAGCAGGAGGAGGACGAGCAGGAGGTGCAGGAAGAGATGGAGGAAGAGGAGCAGGAGGAAGATGAGGACGCAAAGGAACATGATGAAGACGAGGAGGATGATGCCGAGGAGGAGGAGGAAGATGCGGAGGAGGAGGAGGATAATGAAGAGGCAGAAGAGGAGGAGGAACAGGCGGAGGAGGACGAGGATGACAATGAGGGAGAGGATGAAACGGATGACAAGGAGGAGAAGGAGAAGGAGGAGGTTATGAGGAGTGGGGGTAGGACGGGGATGATGATGATGCTTCTTCTGCTGCTGATGATGGTGATAACGATCAAGAGGAATGTTATGATTACGATGATGGTGATGAGGGTGATGACGATGATACTGAGGATGCTGATGATGATGCTGATGATGGTGATGATGACGATGATGCTGCTGCTGATGATGATTATGATGATGAGCAGGAGGATGAGCATGTTTTGATGATGCCGCTGCTGATGCTGATGAATATGATGATGCTGATCCAGACACTTCTGGGTGGTCGAGGCTAAGCTGCTGCTGCTGATGCTGATGCTGCTGATGATGACGAGGGGGAGAAGGAGGAGGAGGAGGAGGAAGAAGAGGAGGAGGAGGGGAGGAGAAGGACTATTATGCTGATGATGCTGATGATGATGCTGCCACTGACGATGCTGATGATGCTGATGATGATGCTGATGGCGATGGTGGTTGAGGCGGTGGTGATGATGCTGCTGTTGAAGATGATGAGGATGATGCTGATGGTGATGGTGATGATGCTGCTGATGGTGATGATGATGATGACGAGGAGGAGGATGAGGAGGATGATGATGATGGTGATGAGGAAAAACAAGCGCTGGGCCTCAAAGGCCGCTGCCGCGGCGCGGGCGCCGCTATGTCCGTCGAGCTGGCAGGCTCTGGCACATGCTTCGGCGGGGCGGAGGCGCGCCCGTGCCCCCGAGCCAGAAGCAGCCTGGGCCAAACGTTGCATGCGGGAAGGGAAGGGGGTGGGTGGGGGGAGGGGGAGGGATGAGTAGGGGGATGACGGAAGCGGAGGAGGGTGATGGGGAGGAGGAGGAGGAGAAAGAGGATGAGGATGAGACGGAGGAGGATGAGGATTGTGATGGTGCTGCTGCTGCCGATGAAGATGATGGTGCTGATGAGGATGAGGATGATGAGGATGATGCTGATGCTGATGATGCTGATGATGAAGATGCCGATGATGTTGATGCTGATGATGGTACTGCTGATACTGATGAGGAGGAAGGTGATAATGATGACGCTGATGACGCTGATAATGATGATGATGGTGCCGATGCTGATATGGATGATGATCATCATGCTGAGGAATAGGCGAAGAGGGATGATGCTGAGGAGGAGGACAGGGGGATGCATGAGGAAGATCGTGCAGGAGAAGAGGAGGACGGTTAGGGGATGAGGATGAGGACACATGCAAACAATCATACTACGTCGGAGCAAGAAGAGGGACACGAGTAGGAGGAGGAACACACCAGGGGAAGTGAACGGGAACGCGGACGTGGAGGAGGTGGAGGGTGAAGTTGAGTGACAGGAGATGGATGACGAGGAGGGGGAGGACGAAGAGGAGATAAGAGGAGGATGAGGACAAGCACGAGGAGGATGCAGAGGAGGAGGAGGAGGAGGATACTGAATACGAGGCGTAGGACGACTACGGCGACGGCGTTGGCGACGACGACGACGACCACGACGGCTGCAATCGACATACGGCTAAGCTAACGCGCAACGCCGAATGCCCACTGCCACATGTAGATTCCCCAAACGAAGAAAATGCCAGGGTGGAGAGTCCAAACGCAAGGAACATCAAGGGTACCCCTCCCAAACCAGGGCTGCTCTTAAGCCTCGTGCCAGAAGCACAACGGCGCCGACGAGGCAGGTGATGGCAGTCAAGATGATGCTGTTACAAGTGACGACGATGGTGATGATGATGATGATGATGCTGATGATGATGATGATGATGATGATGATGGTGACGATGGCGACGATGACGATGAGGATCGCGATGGCAATGATGATGATGCTGACTGTTGATGATTACGATGACGTAGATGACGATGACGATGACGACGATGATGATGCTGATGACGATGCTGACAATGATGATGCTGCTGAGGATGCTGATGCCGATACATGTGATTATGCTTATGCTTATGCTGGTGATGACGATGCTGCTGCTGCTGCCGATGACTACATACTCTGATAACGGTAATGATGGTGATGGTAATGGTGACGGTGATGGCGACGGTGGTGGTGGTGGTGGCGATGACGATAATTAGGGTGATGCTGATGTTGATGATGATGACGATGAGAGGACGGGGAAGAGGAGAAGGTCGAGCAGGAGGAGGAGGAGGAGGATAAAGACGCGGAGGACGAGTCGGAGAAGGGCCAATCGACACCACGACGGTTCTCCCGTCAAGTACCGTTCTGATCAAAATTTGATTCTGGATTCCTTGCAGCCGTGGCGACGAGAAGCCTCCGCGAGGCCCAAAACGGACGAAAAATGCCAGTGACGGCCGCCGCTGCTCCTTCTGGCACCCCTCCGAACAAGGAGTAGCACAACGACGACGGCGGCAACGGCGGCGCCGACCACCGTCATAACGACGACGACGGCGACGACGACGACATTGACGGCGGCGGCGAC
>CAUYUJ010013681.1:317827-345327 GCA_963575745.1 Prorocentrum cordatum | reverse complement strand
AGAATCATGGCCCGAAGCACGTACGCGGCCCGGAGAGGGGTCACGTGACGCAATGAAGTAAGAAGAGGGGGCCATGAACTCCGGGGAGACATCACGGCCCTGGCTATGATGTCCACCACCCTTCAATGATCACCCCCCTCTTGGCTGCCCCCGAGTCCTGCGCCTCGAAATCCGCCACCGTGCCGAGGCACGAGTTGGAGTGTTCTCTGGTCCATTGCTCCAATCCCCTGGAGCTTCAGTCCTCAAATCTTGAAGATTCTTTCAGGAGCCCGAGCCCCAGAGCCCCAGATTACCTATCCTCCCAAGGCTTGTCGCATGATTTGCTCGGGCTCACAACGGCCCCATGACTGGCCAAGAGTGCCTAAGAGGCCTCCAAGATGGCCCCGAATCGCTGAACGATCGGTCTAAGACGCCCAAGATGGGCTCCAATCGGTATTGAAATGCGCTCAAGACATCCCACGGGGCCTCCAAGGGCCTTCCCAAGAGGGCCCCGAAGAGTCAAAATCATTAATTATCCGCAGGCTTTTTGTGCCATACTTGTTTGGTTCTCCTCCCCAAGCGGCGCCCAATACTGCCCAAGAGGGGGAACACGAACCGAACATCCGAGCCTTCCGCCCCAAGAGGAACCCCGGAGGCCCCAAGAGGCCCCCAAAAGGCCCCAAGAGGCCAACGAGAGGCCCCCACGAGGCCCCAAGAGCCCTCCAAGAGGCCCAGAAGCGGTCCCAAAACTGCCTCCACGAGCCTCCCGAGAGGCATCCCGCGACATCCCAACGAACATCGTGGAGGCCTCTGACCCACAACCCAGGCACGGTGGAGGGATGGGCCGAAGGCCATTCGATAATCGACGCGAGGCGGGCGATCAGTCGCCAAGTTTGTCCTCTGGAAGCTGGTTTCGGGCTCTGGACCGTGGACCGTAAAAACAAATGGCTCGCGATGACATGCGAGCCCCAGAGAAGGGTCGAGAGGTCTGCATTGAACAAACCGAAACGCTAGATACCTGGGGCGGGGTTGCCCCCAGGAGCGCTTAAGTGGGTAGAGGTGAAGGAAGCATACGTTTGAAAGTGACGTGCAAGGTAAGAAACTGAAAGAAAGGGCCGGGTCATGCACGGCGAGAAGGTGTATGGTAAGGTCGAATTAGCCAGGTCGAGTCCCTCCCATAATTTAGGAATCAAGTGTGGCACAACTTGGTATTGGGGTTGGAACACATTCCCACCTGAAGCCGGACAAACTCAAACAGGAAAAGCGCATGCGAGGAGGGTGAAGCAGGATAGGCAAAATACGGTAATGGCAAGGATGTGACAGGGCAAGGGGAAGGGATCTATATCTTCACATATGATGTTATGTCTACCGGCCCCCTTGTGGGGCCACCAGGCTGCAGGACGAAGTGTGATGATCCGTGAAGAAAGGTTGCAGTTTCAAGTCTCCAATGTTACAGTCCTGCTTTCTGCTTTCCACTGTTAATTGTTCAAGTCCGCACGATGAAGGGGGGAGCCCCAAAGGACATG
This sequence comes from Prorocentrum cordatum, assembly GCA_963575745.1. Taxonomy (NCBI): domain Eukaryota; class Dinophyceae; order Prorocentrales; family Prorocentraceae; genus Prorocentrum; species Prorocentrum cordatum. Next base: position 343,822 of record CAUYUJ010013681.1, on the reverse strand, counting down.
GTTACCATGCCCGGGTCTCGTGCTCTGAATTCCTGGGGGGGGGCGCGGGACACATTAAATTCATAAGGTTCGCGTCCCCGAGGCCATAATCCTCCGTGACTTACGCGATGTTCGCGTCCCCGAGGCCACAAACCCTTGTGCATTATATAATTTTGGCGTCCCCGAGGCAATAAACCTTAGTAAAGGATGCAATATTTGCGTCCTCGACGCAACAAACCTTCGCACATGTGCGATATCCGTGTCCCCGAGGCCATAAACCTTCGCAAATTACCCCGATTTCGCATTGCCGAGGCCACGAGTGCTCCAAGGCGCCCGAAGATGGTTCCAACGGGGCTCCCGAGAGAGCCCCAAAAGGCCGACATCGTATATTTTACGAGCATCTTTTGAAGCATTTGGCCCTTCTCGCATGTTCGGCTTTTCGACGCTCCAAGGTGGCTCAAGAAGCTCCCAAGACAGCCGAAGACGCCTCCAGGAGGGCCCCAAGACGGCCCAAGAGGGCTCCAAGATGGCCCAAGAAGCGCTCAAGATGGCCCAACAGGGTCCCAAGACGGCCCCAAGAGGGGCCCAAGCATGGGACCACGAACCGAACATTCGATATTTGTGCCCTGAGAAGCCCCCAGGAGGCCCCCAGGAGGCCGCCAAGAGGCCCCAAGAGGCCCCAAGAGGCGCGCAAGACGCGCCCAAGAGGCCTCAAAGAGGCCCACCATATACCCCACGAGGCCACAAGAGGCCCCCAAGAGGCGCCCTAACCGCCTCTATAAGAGGCCCCCGAAAAGTTCCCCGCGACACCCCGACACATGTACAAGAGGCCTCAGACCCACAACCCAGGCATGGCGGGATGGGCCGAAGGCCACTAGGATCCGCCGCCCCCTGTTGGCTTGCCACAGGGGTGCCCGGCGTCCTGGACCCTTTCGGTGTTTTGGTTTTGGTTGTTTTCCCCAAAGCTCCCCCCTGGGGCTCCCGCACAGCCCGCCGGCCACCCGGAAAGGACCGCAAAGGCGCGCAAACGACCCCAACGTCCGAAACAACTCCTCCAAGATGGCTCAAGATGGCCTCCAAGAGGGTCCAGCTGGCCCAAGATGGCTTCCAAATTCGGCCAAGATGGTCCAAGATGGCCTCCAACACGGCCTAAGAGGGTCTAAGATACTTCCAAGTCCGCCCAAGAAGCCTCCAAGACGGCCCAAGAGGTGCTCAAGAGGCCTCCAAGACGGCCCAAGAGCCTCCAGGAGGGCCCGAAGAGGCCAACACCTTTGATTTTCCTTGGGTTTCCGACATATTTTCGTATTTGCTCCTTTTCGGCCTTCGACGGCCCAAGAGGCCCCCAAGATCGCCCCCAGAGCGCCCAAGAGGCCTCCAGGATGGCCTCAGGACTGCCCAAGAGGCCACCAAGACGGAGCCCCAAGTCGGTTCAGAGAGGCCCCCAAGACGGCTTCCGACGGCGTCAGACGGGCCAGAAACGCCCTAAGACGGCCAGAGAGTCCTTCAAGAAGCCCCAAAGGCGCCCAAGAGGCCCAAGGAGGCCCCCCGAAGGCCTCCAAGAGGCCCCCCGGAAGCTCCTAGGAGGCCCCAACGGTGCCCCAAGAGACTTCCACGATGCCTCCTCCTCCTCCTCCTCCTCTTCCTTGTTCCTCCCTCTCCTCCACTTCCTCTTTCTCTCCCCATGTGTTCCCCGAATGCTTTCAAGACCGACTCGGGGAACACATGGTCCGATAGCTTGGCCAACCTCTAGCCCAACTTTCGGACACATAGGCGTTTCCAGAAAGGCTGGGGGCGGCGATGATTCGCCGTAGGCGTCTTCGATAACGCCAACGCCTCACTATGCGCTGATGATTCCTATCCGCCCCCGCATGATATTCCCAGGTGCGCCACGGCAGCGCCGAGACGCACCGACGCGGCTCTGAGTTATCCCATTATGATAGTGAGGGGGCCGGCGGCAGCGGGCGAAGCCCTTACGGATAGTACATGACATCAGATATAATAGATATGTGACGTAATATCTAGTATCTCTTCAATTGGAGAGAAGAGAGAGTGAGAGAGAGAGATATATATATATATATATATATATATAAAACAACAAAAAACAACGAGAGATAGGGGGCACCCGTGAAGGGAGGGAGGGCGGAGGAAGGGACGGGAGGGGATGGAAGATCACTGATGGGCAGGGGCGGACGAGGGAGGGCGGGGGTCGATAGAGTGAAGGGGAGATTAATGGATAGAGGGGTAGGGGGGTGAGAAGGGGGGATGGGAAGGGGGGGCGGCGGGAGGAGGATGAGGAGGGGGGGCGGGGGGGAAGTGGGGGAATCGAGGGTGTGAGAAGCAACGGGGGAGCGGGTGTGGGGGCCGAAGATGCAGGTTGACTGTATCTTCGTGAGGGTGTTTTGCCGTATCGTTTTGCTCATTCGCGCCGCCGTTCCGCAACACCTATTGAACCTCGAGAAATATTTAAGACCCCCCCCGGGATAATTTTACTACCGTAATTTTATTCAATATTCCACAGGGGCATTTTCTCGGAACGATATCTTTAGCACAAAACAAAATCCCAATCGGTGGTGGCCCCTATGGGGCCACGAGAGGAATTTGCAGGGAATGTCAAGGATCTTGCTAAGATCCCTGTTGCTTCCTAGGGAATGCCAGGAGTGTGGCTCAGATCTTTAGGAATTCCCAGGAAATGCTCGGGATCTGTGTCGAATCCCGGAGGATTCCTAGAGAATGCAGGGGATCTGGCCCAGATTTCTTCAGTACATGCTAGGAGATCTTCAAGATCTGGTGCAGATTCTCAGGCAATCCTCCTGGTGCCGAGGTAACGCTTCCATGGTGCCGGAAGTGTTATCGTTTCACTGGAAGGGGGGGGGGTCTTAAATACTTCTCGAGGTCATCATGCGCCCTTTTCCCCCCATCTTCTGTACCCGGTGGTGCGGCAGTGTGCCCTTCGTAACTGGTTCATCCCTGCTCCACCGCGCCGTGCCTACTAGTAGAAACACGTCCCAATGTTCCAGCTCACAGCTGATGTCCTCCATTCTCTCGTGAGTGTTCGCTGCCAATGGGTTGTAGTAACATATTATCAAGATGGCACAGAGAAAGAGTGACAAGAGTGACAAATACGGTACAATACAACTCATGCGTTGGCCTCTCCCTCCTGCCCTGTGATCTGGGGCAGGTCCCAGCACAGTCGGCCGAGTGCAATTGTGGACTGGATATCGTCGCTCGGGAATCTGAACTTCGAAATGCCGACTAGGGGGAGGAGGAGGCGGAGGAGGAGGACGATGACGACGACGACGACGACGACGACGACGAGGACGAGGACGAGGACGACGACAACGACGACGAGGACGAGGACGACGACGACGACGACGACGACGACGACGACGACGACGACGACGACGACGACGACGACGACGACGACGACGACGACGACGACGACGACTACGAGGATCGCCGCCTTGTCCAGCGCCTGCGCCTCCCGCAACTCTCGCGCCAGCCGCCCGCCGGCGTCCTTGGGCAGCCCCCGGGAGTGCTCCTGCGGGGGCGTCGGAGGCTCGGTGTCGAAACAAGTGCGAAACAAGTGCATGTCACTTAGGATGTCGGGGTTGGCATGTCACATCGGATTCCTGTCTTGTTTTGTGACTTGTTTGTTCGATGATCATGATGCTGGTGATGTCTTGTTTTGTGACTTGCTTGTTTGATGATCATGGCGCTGATTATGTCTTGTTTCGTTACCTGCATCCTAGGAATACGAGGCAACAGTCTGGAAACAACTGGGGTCGATGGAGCGCTGAGGAAAGCCGACGGGGGGGGGGGAGGGAGGAGGGAAGTACGTGGCCGATTCCGGAAGCCCTGGACCCAACAACGTCTGCGTCTCAATCTTTTGCTTCCGCCGCCTTCCGCCGGCGGACCGGGAGGAGAGGAGGGCGGCATCCTGTGGGGAGGTCTGCCCTGGGGGCGTGCCCGCAAGACTGGAAAAGCAAGAACACCCTCTCGTGCTCGCTAGCGTTGGGTCGGGCGTGTCCCCCTACGGGGGGATTTTGGGCAAACCATTTGTTTTGTGTCAAAAAACGAAAACACATATAACAAACCAAGAATACTCAATCCATGCTCACACATACTCACAAGATCGTCTCCCGCTTACATTTGGCCTATTTTTGAATATTCCTCCTGTCGAGGGACAGGCCCGACTCAACGCCAACGCCTTCGAGAGCGTCCTCCGGGTCCCCAGTGGCTTTCCCTGGAGGGCCAAGGCCCAGGCTGGGCGAATGGCGGTGTCTAGACGAGCGCGTTCCACTACTCGCAGAGTGACTACCCTGTAACGCCCCTCGCGAGGGTAGAAACCAATTTGATCACAATCACTCTCTGGAACGTCGTCGTGACGCTTGTTGCTAGCCTTACCGCGGTGTTACCATCATCATGTTTGTTTACTCCGCTGCGCATGGTGTCTCTTATTGCCGTGTTCTTTTTGAATGTGTATCTCCGTCCTGGCCCTCGGCGTCGTTGAGATGTTTATCCCAGCTCTGTTTGATGCTCCCATCTGGCTTTTGTTTGTCCTCGCCCTCCTCCTCCTCCTCGTTCTCGTCATTTTTCTTCTCCCTATGCTCCTCCTCCTCCCCCATCGTCCTCCTCCTCGTCCTCCTCCTCCTCCTCCTCCCCCTCCTCCTCCTCCTGCTCCTCCTCCTCGTCCTCATCGTCATCACCATCATCATCAACCTCCTGCACATCCTCCGCCGACTTCCCGTCTCTTTTCCCTCCTTCCCTTCCTGCTCTTCCTCCTCCTCGTAGGGCCTTGAGGGACCTCGCGGGGCATCCTGGGACCTCCTGGAACGTCCTGGAGCCTCCTGGGGATTCCGACGACCTCCGGGGGCGTCCTGAAGTCTCCTGGAGCTTCCCGATGCCGCCTGAGGCCTCCTGGGGCCTCTTGGCAGCTCTCTGAGAAGCCACGCGCGGGGCCAGCGCCCTAAGAGGCGATTGTTGGGGCTCCAGAGGGGCGAGGCTATTTGAAGATCTCCTCTTTTTTGTCCGATGTCCTCCAAGACGCCCCCAAGAGCATCCCTCAAGCATCCAAGAACGCCCCAAGAGGACCCCAGGAGGCGCCCAGACTGCCCCAAGAGGCGCCCAAGAGGCCTCTAAGAGGCTCCCACGAGACCCCCAAGAAGCCTCAAGAGGATCCCCGAAAGACATTTAAGCAACTTCTGGATCTTCGGTTCGCCGTCCTCCTCTTCCTCATCCACCTCTTCCTCCTACCCCCTCCTCCCCCTCACCCTCCTCCTCTCCTCCTCCTCCTCCTCCTTCTCCTTCTCCTTCTCCTCCTTCTCCTCCTTCTCCTCCCTCTCATCCTTCTCGTCCTCCTCGTCCTCGCCCTACTCAATCTCCTCCTCCTCATTCTCCTTATTCTCCTCCTCCTCCTCTTCCTCCTCCTCCGACGACGATTCCTCCTCCATCCTCCCCCTCTTGGGGTATATGACAGTTTCCCCCACCCTTTGTTCTTCTGCATGCTCCCCCGCTTCCCTGATCATCTCAACTCCTCTGGGCATCGTTTCTGGATGGGCTGGTGGGTATACTTTTTTCTTGCCAGCCGCAGGCGAGCGCGCCGACGGCGTGTCAAGGTCCGAGCGGGCCGCGCAAGAGTACTGGTGGGTATACTTTTTTGATCTGCGGCCCAAAGGACGATTCCAGCGGGCGGGTCTATCAAGGCGTCTGGGGCACAGAGCTAGATAATTGCGAGTCCAGCCGTCACTGTCGACAGCCGACCGCGCCTGCACATGCACGGAAACGAACTAAATTCAAGAGACGCATACGGGCGCGGGAAGTGCGAGGAGTCGCCGAAACGGCGCCAGCTTAACGACGACCTGCCCGGAACACGTGGTGATAAAACTCGACTCCCAACTGGAGAGTGGGAGCCAGTGCGACCCAAACCAGGCGACCCGCTGGGCGAACCACGCCTAGATGCCGGCGACAACCCAGGAGACAAATCGTCACCCGCCTGGTCGCCAGCGAGGGCCCTGGACAGAGAGCGAGCACTAACCTGAGAGCGAGCACTAACCTTACTTGACGCGCGAGCCGAACGCTGCCACACGGGCCGCTCATCAGGCTCATGAGGCGACAGATCGGGCACTCTGTTGCTCTCAACGCTGCTCCACCTGCCAGGCGAGCGAGGACTCAGATCGTCATGACGCACGCCTGTGCCCTGTTCGACGTCGGGGGCGTCGACGTTGAAGCCCGCCCGTTCCTTCGCACGACCAGAGCGTTTGCTGCACAGGACGAGCACCATGCCGCCACAGCACAGGAGCAACCCCACGCCGACGCCCACGAAGATGATTAACGAGGTCGAGGCCGAGAACTGCGATTCCGACGTGGCCCCCACATCGTCGAGCTGTGCTCCTGACATCGACACCGTGCCCGTCGCCACCGAGCCCGCCTCGAGCGCAAGGCCGCGGTTCGCAAGGGCGCCGTCCAGCTCCTGCGAGAACGTCCCGGCGGAGCCGCTCATCGCCCCAGCCGCCTGCGTGACCTGCGACGCGGTGGCGTAGTCCGCCACAACCTCGTAGACCGCCCGCCACGCCGTGGCGACTGTCAGGCTCCGCGCGGGCGTCGGCGTCGCCGGCGCGCCAGCGGCCAGCCTCCGCGCGGCCGCCTCGGACACTGTCACTGTCAGCTGGTCACTCGTCACGCTCAGAAGGGCGAGCAGCACCTCGGTGACGGCCTCGCGCACCTCGTCCTGCGTGCCGGTGCTGGAGAGCGACAGCGTTGGAGGAGGGGGGGGAGGCGCAGCCGATAGCCGCAAATCTGGTGAATACTGGAAGGAGAGGCACAGGTGGGCCAGGCGACACAGACAGCCGAGGACCCAACAGAGCGTGCCCGGGGCGGGTCAGGGGGGAAGGTCGTCGGCGTCGTGCAGCGGGACAGGCCCGTCGTGGGAAGGCAAAGCCTGCCAAAGGATGAACCACTTGTGCAGGAGTGTGCCTGCCGTGTGTGTGTGTGTGTGTGTGTGCGGGCGTGTGCGGGTGCGTGTGTGTGTGTGTGTTGTGTGTGTTGTGTGTAGTGTGTGTGTGTGTGTGTGTTGTGGGTGGTGTGTGTTGTGTGTTGTTTGTGTGTTGTGTGTATGTTGTGTGTTGTGTGTTGTGCGTGTTGCGTGTGTTGTGTGTGATGCGTGTGTGTTGTGTGTGTTGTGTGTTGTGTGTGTTGTGTGTGGTGTGTGTGTGTGTGCGTTGTGTGTTGTGTGTGTTGTGCGTGTTGTGTGCGTGGTGTGTGTGTGTGTGTGTGTGATGCGTGTGTGTGTTGTGTGTGTGTTGTGTGTTGTGTGTCTTGTGTGTTGTGTGTTGTGTGTGTTGTGTTTGTTGTGTGTGTGTGTTGTGTGTTGTGTGTTGTGTGCTGTGTGTAATGTGTGTATTGTGTGTTGTGTATTGTGCGTGTTGTGTGTGTGTGTTGTGCGTTTGGTGTGTGTTGTGTTGTGTGTGCTGTGTGTAATGTGTGTAATGTGGGTTGTGTGTTGTGTGTGTTGTGTGTTGTGTGTTGTGTAGGTTGTGATTGTTGTGTGTGTGTGTGTGTTATGTGTGTTGTGTGTGCAGGTTCTGTGTGTGGTGTGTGTATGTGCTTTGCGTGTGTGTTGTGTGTGCTGTGTGTGTTGTGTGTGTTGTGTGTTGTGTGTGTGTGTTGTGTGTGTGTGTGGTGTGTTGTGTGTATTGTCTGTTGTGTGTGTGTGGTGTGTGCGTGTTGTGTGTGTTGTGTGTGTTGTGTGTGTTGTGTGTTGTGTGTTGTGTGTGTTGTGTGTGCTGTGTGTGTTGTGTAGGTTATGTGTGTTGGGTGTGTGTGTGTGTTGTGGGTGTTGTGTGCGCGTGTCGAATGTGGTGTGTATGTGTTGTGCGTGTGTGTAGTGTGTGTGTGTGTTGTGTGTGTGTGTTGTGTGTTGTGTGTTGTGTGTGTTGTGTGTTTTGTGTTGTGTGTTGTGTGTAGTATTTTGTGTGTGTGTGTTGTGTGTTGTGTGTGTGCTGTGTGTGTGTTGTGTGTGCGTGTGTGTTGTGTGTGTTGTGTGTGTGCTCTGTGTGTTGTGTGTTATGTGTGTTGTGTATGCGTGTGGTATGTGTGTTGTGTGTGTGTTGTGTGTGTTGTGTGTGCTGTGAGTCGTGTGTGTGTGTGTGTTGTGTGCGTTGTGTGTAATGTGTGTGTGGTTGTGTGTGTGGTTGTGTGTGTTTTGTGTGTGTTGTGTGTGTTGTGCGGTGTTGTGTGTTGTGTGTGCGCGTGGTTGTGTTGTGTGTTGTGCGTGTGTTGTGTGTGCGCGTTTGTGTTGTGTGTGTGTCGTGTGTGTTTTGTGTGTTGTGTGCGTTGTGTGTGTGTTTTGTGTGTTGTGTGTGTTGTGTGTTGTGTGTTGTGTGTGGTTGTGTGTGTGGTTGTTTGTGTGTGTGGTTGTGCGTATGAGGTTGTGTGTGTGTTTGTGTGTGTGCAGTTGTATGTATGTGTGGTTGTGTGTGTGGTTGTGTGTGTGTGGTTGTGTGTGTTGTGTGTGCGTGCGGTTGTGTGTGTGGTTGTGTGGGTGTGTGGTTGTGTGTGTGGTTGTGTGTGTTTGTGTGTGTGGTTGTGTGCGGTGGTTGTGTGTGTGAGGTTGTGTGTGTGCGGTTGTGTGTGTGGTTGTGTGTGTGAGGTTGTGTGTGTGGTTGTGTGTGGTTATGTGTGTTTGGTTGTGTGTGCGGTTGTGTGTGGTTGTGTGTGTATGGTTGTGTATGTGTGGTCATGTGTGTGCTTGTGTGTGTGGTTGTGTACGTGCGTGTGTGGTTGTGTGTTTAGTCGTGTTAGTGCCTGGTTGTGTGTGCCTGGTTGTGTGTGCCTGGTTGTGCGTCTGGTTGTGTGTGTGGTTGTGCGTGTGGTTGTGTGTGTGTGGTTGTGTGTGTGTGCGGTTGTGGAAGTGTGGTTGCGTGCGTGGTTGCGTGTGTGGTTGTGTGCGTGGTTGTGAGTGTGTGGTTGTGTGTGTGGTTGTGTGCGTAGTTGTGTGTGGTTGTGTGTGTGGTTGTGTGTGTGTGTCGTTGTGTGTGTGGTTGTGTGTGTCTGTGGTTGTGTGTGGTTGTGTGTAGTTGTGTGTGTAGTTGTGTGTGTGGTTGTGTGTGGTTGTGCGTGTGGTTGTGTGTGTGTGGTCAGCTACGTGGTTTTGTGTGTGGTTGTGTGTGTGGTTGTGTGTGTTGTGTGTGTGGTTGCGTGTGTGGTTGTGTGTAAGGTTGTGTGTGTGTGTGGCTGTGTGTGTGGTTGTGTGTGCGCGGTCGCGTGTGTGTGCTTGTGCGTGTGTCGTTGTGTGTGGTTGTGTGTTGTGTGTACGTTCTCTGTGGTGTGTGTGTGTGTGCGTGTGTGTGCGTGCGTGCGTGCATGCGTGCGCGCGTGTGTGTGTTGTGTGTGTGTGTTGTGTGTGTGTGTTGTGTGTTGTGTGTGTGCGCGCTTGCTTTATCAATACAGGCTGCCGAGATGTCGCGACCCCTTCCCCGTGACCGCTTCTCCGCCCAGGACCCATCTGCTGACGCCCTGGAGCCCTGCATTGGCCCCTGCATGGAGGCCGAACGTTGCGAAACACAGCAGTTCCGTAACGTTTTCTTGCCCCAGACAACGGAAGCCCTGGGGCATCTCCCTGTGCCTGCAAGCTCGGGCCGGGGCCCGTGAGGGCGCGCCACGCGCGCGCGAGCGCGTGTGGCCGCGGGTCCTGCACGGCCCGGTCGAAGGTGTCGAGCATGTGGTCGCAGACCTCGGGAAGGACGCAGTGGGGGGGGGGGCGGGGGATGATGATGACAGTGATGGTGGTGATGATGATGATGCTGATGATGATGTCGATGAGAATGATGATGATGATGATGATGATGATGATGATGATGATGATGCTGATGCTGATGATGATGATGATGATGATGATGATGAGGATGACGATGGCGATGATGATGCTGATGCTGACCATGGTAGTGATATGGATGGAGGTGGTGATGATGAGATGGGGGGAATCAGAAAGATAAGACAAAACAATGCCTCGGTGAGTTCGGAGGGCGAGCACGCCAATTCCTGGCAAAGAAAACAAGGTATGCAATCGATTTTCTGGCCCGCGTCTCCTCTATTCTCTGAATGAGAGCAGCCACTCTCTGCTCATACTGTGGGGCAACCTGATCACAAGAAACACTTTGGGGGACCGTTGAAAAACTTTGTACCTCAACCGTCGAAACACCTTGGGCCGCCAGAAAAGCTTCGGGGGAACGTCGGGAATCTGAGAACGTAATCGCGACAATGTAATGGCCTTACCCAACAGCTCCCTCTACCGAGGGTTCGGCCCCAAGACGCGTTGGAAAACACTTCGCACCTCAAGCCCCTTACTGGTCGGCTACTCGCACTTTCGAGCAAGCTTGACGATTCGTCTTTGCGACCAGCCTCCGCACTTGAGATTGACATCGTTTACTGCGTTACTCCCAGAACCCCCCACGGCCCCGAAGAAACATCACCAGGCACTTTAAGAGGCGCACCCGTAACAGCGACGAGAACATGGCCCTTTGGATCCGCGAGCAGCGTGGCAGTAGCAAGGGGTTTTCCTTGACGCCCATCCCCTGGTCTCGCTGCAGACTGGCACACTATCAAGAAATGACCGCACTGCATACCTAGCTCCTTCTGCCTCGAAAGGTGCCAGTTCTGCTTTAACCTGGATCTCCTCAGAAAGGGATGGCCACGTCTCCACCTCATCTCATTCCGAAACAGGGCCAGAACAGCACTAGCAACTCGAACGCAAACCTTCGCCCTGCTGTCAGCTATATCATGGGCTGTGAGCAAGGATGGGTTTGCCTTAGGATGCCCAGCCAGAGCCCAATTGCCATGTTTGTCAACTATCTTGTTGGCCTGGCCGGAACGATACCCATCCCCTTGAAACTGCTCTGGCTCTTCATCCGTCCGATGATGTTTAACCTGAGGAGCCTTTGAACAACTTAGTGCCCTCGAACTCGAAGGCGAACTACGGGCTCCAGTCAACTTCTTCTGGCATTCGAGTTGCTTAGGAACAGGCCTATGGATGCACTGAACATTCCCCGAACAATCGAGCCCGAGCTCTGTGGGTCAATCGGCAGCTTGCGCACGAAGGGACGCCGCGCCGCGTTCGGCCATCCCTGGGCTCTGGAGGCCCCCGAGACCACCAGCAGAAGCCCAAGAACCCCCAAGAGGCCCCAGGAAGCCCTCAAGAAGCCCAAACGAGGCTCCCAGAGGCCCCCAAATGGTCTCCAAAAGGCCCCCAATGGTTTCCAGCAGGCCCTGAAACGCCAAAACGCCGTGAACTTCTGACCTCTTCTCGGGGTCGGCGGAATAGCGCAAGCCTCTGGGTAAATTGGGGATCTCTGGGTTCTGCCGGCTCTGGAGGATGCATCGAGTGCCGTGGCCTTCTCGGAGCCTTCCCGAGCGCTCTGCGAGCGTTTCTCGAACGCCCTGGAATGAATTATCCCTGTCCGAGCCCCGCCCGACCAGCGGACCCGGTAGGCTCTGGCCCCATCCGTGGGGGCTGGAGGGCCGCCCCGAACCTCGGGGGCGGCCAAGAGGGGGGCGTCCAAGAGGGGGGGGGGGGGGGGCAAATCACGGCCAGCGGCACGTGCGCGGCACAGGGGGGGGCGCTTGGGGACGTATTGAGATAAGAAGGGGCGCCATGAAATCTGGGGAGATATCATGGCCCCCGCCATGATCTCCCCCCCCCCCAATTGTCAGCCCCCCTGTGCCGACCCCGAACGATGACATCGGCCAGCGCCGCGCGCAGACCCGCGCACGCGGCGCCGGTTCGATCGAGCCGTGGGCAGCCCCGGTGCGCCCGTGCCGTGGGGCCTGGGCGCGCCAAGGCCCCGCGCGGAGGCGTAGGTCGTGGAGGAGGAGGAGGAGGAGGAGGAGGAGGAGGAGGAGGAGGAGGAGGAGGAGGGGGAGGAGGAGGAGGAGGAGGAGGAGGAGGAGGAGGGGGAGGAGGAGGAGTAGGAGGATGAGGAGGAGGAGGAGGAGGAGGAGCAGGAGGAGGAGCAGGAGGGGGAGGAGAAGCAGGAGGAGGAGCAGGAGGGGGAGGAGAAGAATGGGGAGGGGGGGCTCCAGAGCAGCCCCTCCGAGGGAGCCCTGGCATCAACGTCCCTGCGCGACGGTGGCGGTACAGTGCTACGGCCGGGAGCTTTTTCTTGGCGTGTTGCGGCCCCGCCGACACGCTGTGCCTTGCGAGCGGATAGCGTGCCGCTCCGCTCCGCGGGGCAGGGGGGCTGGGAAAAGCGCAGAGCGTTGACATGCCTTCGGACCAGGACGGGGATAGCGTGTCGCGCGGAGGCATGGTGGGCCAGAGCTGGCGACGCCACATGCTAAGCCCCAATTCCTTACCATACATCCCCTCCCAGGCCCCCCCCCACCCAATCCTTTGTAGTAACATCGCGGGCCGAGTCGCGCGGGCGCCATCAACTGAAAAATCTGCACAAACAGAAACGTTCGAATTTCCGCGTGGAGTTCTTGGATCGGCGCTGGACCCCTCCGAGCGCGCCAGGGACCGCGCCGGAGTTGCCGACAGGGCGGTTCAGTGCAGATCCGAGAACTCCGCGAGGACCTTAGAATGTTTCCATGTCTGTGCATGCTTTTCCCTCTGCGAGGCACGCCATCCTGCCCCTCCTGGGATGCCCCTGGGCCCGGGACCCGCGACAGGTTGTCCAGCGACTCCAGCATGGCAGCCTCTGCCGTGGTGGTCCCCTCGCGGACCTCGACCCTCACGTTCATGACGGGCTCCGAGGGGTGCAGCACGTGGTACGCGGCGAACTCCACGTCGGGGTGCCTCATCAGCATGTGCCGAATCGAATTCCCCAGCGTGTGGTCCTCGTCGTCGTCGTCGTCGTCGTCGTCGTCGTCGTCGTCGTCGTCGTCGTCGTCGTCGTCGCTCTCTCCTCCTCCCTCTCCGGCTCTCCCCTCCTCTTCCACCTTCTCCCTCCTTCTGTTCCTCCTCCCCCCTCCGCCTGGTCTACATACCTTCTTTTCCTCTCTCCCGCGTCCCTCCGCCTGAGCTCTCCTTCCGCCGGCCAGCAGACCTTCGCCTAACCCATCCTCTGCTGCTGCTACGCCTTCTCCGTCCCCTCCTCCTCCTCCTCCTCCTCCTCCTCCTCCTCCTCCTCCTCCTCCTCCTCCTCCTCCTCCTCCCCTCCGTCCTGCCTCCTCCGCCCCTCCCTCCCTCCGTCCCTCCCTCCTCCTACCTTCCTCGTCCTCCTCCTTCCCCCCTCCTCCTCTGTCGCCTCCTCCTCCTCCTCCTCCTCCTCTTTCTCCTCCTCCTCTTCTGACTGACTGCGCTCGACGAGGGCCCGTCCTCGTCCTGGAACTGGAACGTCGCGACGCCAGGGTCCCCGTCATCCCGAGTGGCGCTCCCTGGGCCTTCGGGCGCGCGTGTGCCACGACCAGGCCCAGTGCTCGAAGAAGGGCGCTGGGCGCAGAGGAAACAATACGATGGGGAGGAGGCGGAGGATGATCTCTGGGCTCGTGGATCCAGGTCTTGGGTCTTGGATGTTTTTTCAAGGCTCCGTAAACAAGGACTCTGATGCACCAAAGCATTGGCACGACCGAGAAACACGCAGCCGTGGGTTGAAGCATTCGCCATTGGCCGTGTCTCCAACCGGAACTGGCAAGGTCTCCTCCTCTTCCTCTTCCTTCTCCTTCTTCTCCTCCGCCTCCTCCTCCTCCTCCTCCTCCTCCTCCTACTCCGCCTCCTGCTCCTCCTGCTCCTCCTCCTCCTCCTCCTCCTCCTCCTCCTCCTCCTCCTCCTCCTCCTCCTCCTCCCTGGTCTTCAGTGCCCTGGCTCCAAGGCCCCTGGTTTTTTTGGCCCCTTTCGGTCCTCCGGAGGCTTCGGGCGAGCTCCGCGGGGATCTCTGGAGACCCTCGGACACGCCCTGAAGGAGGGAAGGAGGGGAGGCGGAGGGGGAGTACGAGGAGTAGGGATGAGGGGGAGGAGGGGGGGAGGGGGAGGAGGGGGAAGGAGGGGGAAGGAGGGGGAGGATGGGGAGGAGGGGAGGGAGGAGGAAGGCGGCGAGGATGGGGAGGAGGAGGGGAGGCGGGAGAGACGGGCGCGCGCAGGGAGAGGCGGCAAGGGGGAGGCGGAGCAGGATCGGGAGGTGGGCGGGAGTCCGTGTGTGGGCAACGGCTGGCCTCCTCCCCCTCCTCTTGCAGAGAGCCACCGTCGTCGTGCCCAGATTCTCACCGTCCTGCCTGCGATCGTCGTCCTCGTCGTTGTCTCGGTCAGCCTTGCTGCTCCTGCGCGCGGAGCCGTGGACACAGAGCTCGACATACAGTTGTCGTGCAGCCAGAGGGAGCGCCGAAGAAGGGACGGAGATGGCCATTTCTGGCCACGGCCAGGCGAATAGACTCCCCGACCGAACGAGATCTGAGGAGCGGCCCGAAAATCAGAGCCCCTCCTCCTCCTTCCTCCTCCTTCCTCCTCCTCCTCCTCCCTCCTGCCCGTCCTCCTCCTCCTCCTCCTCCTCCCTCCTGCCCGTCCTCCTCCTCCTCCTCCTCCTCCTCCTCCTCCTTTGGTCTTTCTTCCAGCGTCTTGACAGTGATAGAAGCAGATCGAGAGCTTCGCAGCACTGTAGCCCCAGCGGCCAGAGCATTCTGCCGCTCCCTGCGCGAGTTCTCCACGAAGCGGCCCCAGAGCCCGCAGACCTCACCCCGACCCTCGGTGCGAGGCCTCTCCCTGGACATCGACCCGACCCCTGCCTGTTCCGTAACGCAGCCGCTGTGCCCCCTTCCTCGCAGAGGTCGAGGTGTCGAGGGCCCGTGCCCCGAAGAGACCCGGGCGGCGGCTGTCTGGGCCGCAGCCTCCCCGAGGCCCCGGCGTCGCGACTCTGCCGCTCCAGGGCGGTCTTGGTCTGGCTCCTGGGCCCGCGGGCCCTCTCGGATCGTTCCGGCTCGAGAGATGCAGCAGAAACACCTCGGCCGACCCCAAAGGGGGTCCAGCTCAAAGGGGGTGGTGCAGTGGACTTGGGGCAATGCAGCGAATGTGTTGCACGCGAAAATCCAGCAATACATCTGCGCCCCGGAATGTATTGCACGACCCAAGTGTACCGCAGCCCACGCGAATCTAGTGCACCAAGTCTATTGCACCACCTCCTTGTCGCTGGACCCCCTCTTGGGTCAACCCGAAACATTGGGTCCAGGACACTGGCCTCGTATGCGTCGCGATGCTGCAATTGTGCGCGGAGGGCCTGCCAGACGAGGTCTTGCGAACCCGAGAAGCACGGCACGGATATCAAGCTTTGAAGCTCCACGCGGCTTCCTTGGATCGGCTCTGGGCCCCTCTGGCGGCGCCTCTGAAGCCGTCCCTGGCGGAGCTCCTAGACTGCATGCTGATGCTGTTTTTATTCATCACATTTGGCCGCCCGTGCGCTGATCCTCAGTCCATGGGGACCCACAGTTCCGTTCTTCATAGGACGGGCGGTTTTTGGCCGTCTCTAGCCACCAGGGGCCCTCACCAGGCGCCAGGACTGTCAGAGAACGACTCAGGATGAAAAACCTGTCCCGAGGAAAGGGTCCAGACCCCTGGGGATCCACGTGGTGAACAAAATCACAACGTCGGAGCTCTGGGGATGAGGATGTCACCGCACGCCTGCTTACACGGTAGCTCCGCTTGGGAGGCCGCTTACGAAGGGACGTCCCTGCCCCAATATAAGGCGCACGCCAGAGCCCTCTTGAGGGCGCATTGCGGGGGGGAGCTGCGGCAGCAGGCCAGCGGCTCACAAGACCGGCTCTGGTCCTTGCTCTGGGCCCGGTCCGCAGGCCCGATCTCGCCGCAGCCCTCAACCAGGGGCTCTCTTTCGATGTGCTGCTGGGCCAGCGCTCGCTCAGCAGGCTTCGTGGGCGGCTGGTCGCACTCAGCCACTCGTCAGGTTCCCTTGCTTCGGCCAGGAGGCAGGCTTGCGTCCTTTGCGGTGCGCAGCCTCTGAGTCTGACCTTCCGTGTCCTCGGGAACTGCAGCCGCACGGAGGGCCTCAGGCGGGCCTGCTGGGAGGCCCGCGGCGGCGCGGCTCCCTCCTCCGGGGAGGCTGCGGCAACGGCGGCTCTGGCGGCCGCCCTGGGAGACGCGGGGTGCCAGGAGGTGGCGCTGCTGGCGCTTCGCGTGGAAAGGGCGGCGGATCGTTTCCGCGCGGCCGCCGGCAGGAAATTGCACCCCCCTCGTGCTCCCCCCTCCCTCCCTCCCCTCTATACCCGGTGCTCCGGGTAGGTGGGTCGGGTCGGGTTGGGTCTCCCCTTCCGTGGGGTGGCTTCCTCTCCCTCTTCCTGTCACCGTCCCGTACTTGCGGAGTGCGTCGACCAGGCAGTGCAGCGGGGATCGGACAAGCCCCAGGCAGGTGCCCCCTGCCTGGCCACCCCCCGCACCGCGGGGAGTCTCTGAGTTGCCCCTCTTGCTTCGCTCTGGCCGGGGCCCGGGGGCGGAGGTGTGCCTGCTCCAGGAAGTTTTTTTGTTCGAAGGTCTGTGCGGAGTTTCTGGGTCATTGCCGGGACCGCCTGGTGCCGCTTTCAGCGCCGCCCCGGTTCGCGTCGCGTGCCTTGGGGGGGGGGTCCAGCACCGCCTCAGAACTTGCACAGGCCACTGGAAGAGCACAGCCTCCGCATTCTCTCCCCTCCTCCCCTCCAGGGTCGGCGGCCTGGCCCCCAGAGCCGTCGCAGCAAGGTCGCTTCCGAACCCTCTCCGGGTCGCGGCCCCTTGCTAGAAGGAAGCGGCGTCCGACGCTTACGCCGCCAGCTCAATGGGAGCGCACCAACCAACCACCTCATCCTCCTCCTCCTCCCTCCTCCTCCCTCCTGCCCGTCCTCCTCCTCCTTCTCCTCCTTTGGTCCTTCTTCCAGCGTCTTGACAGTGATAGAAGCAGAACGAGCTACGCAGCACTGGAGCCCCAGCGGCCAGATCATTCTGCCGCTCCGTGCGCGAGTTCTCCACGAACTGGCCCCGGAGCACGCAGACCTCACCCCGACCCTCGGTGCGAGGCCTCTCCCTGGACATCGACCCGACCCCTACCTGTTCACCTCAACCTCGAGCGCGGTGCCCCACCTCGAGCCCGACGATCTGCCTCCACCGTCAGTGCCACCCCGGAGGATGCTCAGTGGATGGGGGACTTCGGCCGGTGCAAGTCAGCGGCGCTTCCCTGCCGCTTGCGTGCGCCATCCTGCGCGAACGTTTGAGGAGGAACGAACAACGGGGGGGACTGGCTCAGGGGGGGGGAAGTCGACTCTCGCCATCGCTCGGACGTCCATTCCCTGTGTTTTTTTCGGTTTCGTGCGTGGTTTTTTCGCCAAATGATCAAGGATGCTCCTCGATGGTCCTCGCCGAAGGAAAAATGCACACGTCCGAGCGATGCCAAGGACTCGGAATCTGCGATGCAACGCCGAGAGATCGGCGATGGGCCCCCGAGAGCACACCCGCACGCTCTGGGGCAGGGTGGGCTAGAGGCGCCCTCGGCGATGGATGGGCGATGACGGGGGTCGAGGTAATTATCCCCTCCTGGGGAATCCGCCACAATGATGCTCATCGTCTGGTTTTCGGGTCATAACTCGGGCCTCTGGCGGCCGTTCGGGACTCTCGGCGAGGCGCAGCTGCTGGAGCGCACCCCGAGGCTGGAAAAAAGCCGCCGAACATCCACGGAGGCGCCCGAAAGCAGCGAGGACTCCGCGCCTCGAGGCCGAAGCCGCTGCCCCGGACAGTCCCGCCCCTGAGCCTGTCCTGAAGTCGGGCCTGTCCCTCTGCAGGGGGATTTTGGACGAAAAACCAAAAATACCCCGCAAGTAAACCAAAAATAAACAAAAAGAGTCCAAACATCGTCCCCAGACTATCTTTTTAATTGTTTTTTTGAATCTCCCCCTTGTAGAGGGACAAGCCCGACTTAGGCCCATCCCCCAATAAACGTTGCACATGCACGCGTCGCCTTCCTGCCGCCTCCCCGCCGCCCCACCTTGGCGGCGCGCACAAGGGGGCGGAGAGAGGGGGGAGGGCTTCTTAGAAGGAGGCTGCTTCTTAGAAGGCGCCAGCCTCACATCTATAGATGAGGCCCGCGCCTTCTGAGAAGCAGGGGTGCTTCTAAGAAGCCCTCCCCCCTCCCCCCACCCCCCTCTGCGCGTGGCTGAGCTCCCGCGCGCTGCCCCAGCTCGGGTCGGGCGAAAGGGGGGGATAGCAAAGGGGGGGTTTGAGAATCAGCTCACGTAGCTGATTTTCCCGGCGCCTCCCGGCGCCGGAGGCGGCTATGTATCGAGGAATGGGCCCCTCGGTGAGGCCGAAACCAGCTGCATGCAGCAAATTTCGTACCCCCCCCTTTCCCAATCCCCCCCTTTCGCCCGACCCGACCAGCGCGCCCGTCCGCGGGGTGCCGAAAGTGCCCGCCGCGGCGGCGCTCTCGCGGCGCGGCCGGCCGGGCGGCCGCGAGGCGACGCGGGCTCCGGGGGGTCGGGCGATGCACCCGGGCCTGGCTTTGAGCGTGGAGCCGGACGGACCAGCCGCCGAGACTGGGCCTCCTCCTCCTCGATCCTCCTCCTCCTCCTCCTCCTCCTCCTCGATCCTCCTCCTCCTCCTCCTCCTCCTCCTCCTCCTCCCTCCTCCTCCTCCTCTCTGCCCCCTCCCTCCTCCTCGTCCTCTGCCTCCCCGTCCGTCCTTCTCTTCCCACTGGTCCATCCTCCTCCTCCTCTTCCTCCTCCTTTTCCTCTTCCCCTCCTCCTCCTCCTCCTCCTCCTCCTCCTCCTCCTCCTCCTCCTCCGTTTCCTCTTCCTCCTCCCTCTCCTCCTCCTCTCCTCCTCCTCCTCCTCCTCTTCCTCCTCGTCTTTCTCCTCCACTTTCTCCCACTCTTTCTCCTCCTCTTGCTTCTACTCTTTCTCCTCCTCTTTCTCCTCCACTTTCTCTTCTGCTTCTCCTCCCTCATCCTCCCTCCTCTCCTCCCCCTCCCCCTCCCCCTCCCCCTCGTCCTCGTCGTCGTCGTCGTCGTCGTCGTCGACCCCCTTCTCCTCCGACTCTTGTTCCCCCTCCTACTTCCTCCCTCCGCTACCTCATCCTGCCCTTCTCCTCCTTCTCCTCCTCCGCCTCCCGGCCTCCCTCCCTCCCTCCCTTCCTTCCCTCCGTCCTGCCCTTTTTCCTCCCACTGCTGCCGGCGGCGGGTCAGGGTCCGCGATGGCGCCTGGTTGGACGTCGATGCCTGCGCCAGGCAGCGTGTCTGGCGTCTTGTCGGGCATCGCGTCGGCACTCCCCCCCCCCCCTGGCAGCGCCTCGGCCAAATGGCTGCAACATCTTCTGGCTGCTGGTTCTTGCACTCGTATTTTACAACATATATCCGCCACTATGCCCCCTGGCACGCTGAGGCGTGGAGGAATGTCAAGGTTTGTCCGGTTGGGTTTTTTATCGGAGAAGCGACCGCCTCTCCCTCTACCTTAGGTTTCTTGCGCGCATTCCCCCTACTCACCGAGGCCACTTCCACGCGTGCTCGCTCGAGGATGGTGCACTTCCCGCATGGCAGCTAATGCCTGAACCCCCCTTCCACGCGTGCCCGCTTGCGGATCGCGCACTTCCCGCATGGCAGCTAATGCCTGAACCCCTCTTCCACGCGTGCCCGCTCGAGGATGGTGCACTTCCCGCATGGCAGCTAACGTCTGAACCCTCATTCCATGCGCGCCCTCTTGAGGACTGCGCACTTCCCGCATCGCTGCTACCTCCTAAATCCACCATCGAACGCGCACCCGCTCGAGGAAACATGCACGTCCCGCTTTCCCAGGCGCTGCTCCCAATCGCTTCAGGGACTCCCAAGCCACGACCATTTGATAGAACAACGATGGATGTGCGTCCCGAGCTTCCAAGACGGCCCGAGTAGGCAACCGACACCAAGATGGCCCAAGATGCCTCGAAGACGGCCCAAGATGGCCACAAGGCAGCCGAATCTTGTTCAAGACGGCCTAAGATGCCTTCAAGGGGGCCCAACAGGGCCACAAGAGGACTTCCAACAGGGTCCGAAAAAGCCAAGAGTCAAGGCGCCCCCAAGACGGCCCAAGAGGGCCTCCAGCGGGACCAAGACGGCCTTAGAAAGCCCTTGGACGGCCCAAGACGGCGCCAAGACGGCCCCATGACGTCTCCCAGACAACCACCATACGGCCAAGATGGCCCCAAGACGGTTCAAGAGAACCTCAAGTCGGCGTAAGAGGTCCCGAGGACGGCCCACGAGGGCCCCAAGGGATTCCCAAGACTGCACACAGGAGGCCAACACAACTCCCAAAACGCCCAAGCGAGTTTCATCATCTTCATCATCATCAACGTCGTCGTCATCATCATGACCATTACCTTCATCATCATCACCACCATAATCATCCTTATCACCATCACCATCGCCACCTCCATAACCATCACCATCCTGATCATGATCATTATGTTCATGATCGTGACCATGATGGTATGGTGGTGATCGTCATTCTAATCAGTATCAGCATCACCATCATCACCGTCATCACAGCTACTATCATCGCCGTCACCATCACCACCACAATCGCCATCACTACCATCACAATCATTACCATCACCATCTTCACCATCACCATGATAATCACTACCACCATCACCACCATCAACATCATCATCACCGTCAACATCACCGTCACCATTACCATCATCACAGACAACCTTATCAACACCATCACCATCATCACCATCAGCATCATCACCATCACCATCGCCATCACCATGCCCATCACCACCGTCATCATCGTCATCATCATTATCGCCGTCACCATCATCATCATCATCATCATCACCATCGCCATCGCCATCACCATCACCACCATCGTCATCAGCACTATCATCACCATCACCATCACCATCACCATCACCATCGCCATCGCCATCGCCATCACCATCACTGTGATCATCATTGTCATGATCATCAACATCATCATAACCATCACCACAAGCATCATCAATATCATCATCATCACCGTCATCATCACCATCACCATCAGCAACATTATCATCACCATCACAAACACCATCATGATCATAACCATCATTATCATCACCGTCATCATCACCATCACCACCACCATCACAATCGCCATCGCCATCATCACCATCGCCATCACCATCACCACCATCGTCATCAGCACTATCATCACCATCACCATCACCATCACCATCACCATCACCATCGCCATCGCCATCACCATCACTGTGATCATCATTGTCATGATCATCAACATCATCATAACCATCACCACAAGCATCATCAATATCATCATCATCACCGTCATCATCACCATCACCATCAGCAACATTATCATCACCATCACAACCACCATCATGATCATAACCATCATTATCATCACCGTCATCATCACCATCACCACCACCATCACAATCGCCATCGCCATCACAACCATCATCATGATCATCGTCATCAGCATAATAATCGCTATCATCATGAGCACCGTCACTATCAACATCACCATCATCAGGATCGCCACAACCATTATCATCATCGGCATCACCGTAACCATCGCAATCACCGTCACCACCATCATGGTCACAATCATGAACATGATCATGATCATCATCAGTAGCATCAGCATCATCACCATCATAATCAGCACCATCATCATGAGCACCACCACCACCAACACCATCATCATCACCATCATCATCACCAGCGTCATCATCAACATCAACATCACCATCATCATCACTACCATCATCACTAATTACCACCAACATGATCATCATCACCATCAACCCTTATCATCATCATCGTCATCACCCAGCATCATCATCGCCATCATCATCGTCACCACCATCATCGCCATCATCACCATCATC
Source organism: Prorocentrum cordatum (assembly GCA_963575745.1). Classification (NCBI taxonomy): domain Eukaryota; class Dinophyceae; order Prorocentrales; family Prorocentraceae; genus Prorocentrum; species Prorocentrum cordatum. The sequence continues at coordinate 322,020 of CAUYUJ010013681.1, read as the reverse complement.
ACCATCACCACCACGACCGAAACCATTTTGACTCTAGCCGTCCTGGCCCACCCGCGCAGCCGCCGCGCGCTTGGTCCGATGGCGCACCACGACTGGCGCAGCCTCGGGTGGCGCTGGTGACCGCTGCGCCCGCCTGCGTGGCGTCGTGAAGGGAGGCCCGGCTGACGATCTTCTCGTTCGGCAAGGGCGGCTGCTGGGCGTCCTCTGCCCGCCGCCGTTAGGTTCTTGCAGTAGTTGCCTCCTCCGACTGTATCCTCTTTCGCCCTTGTCGCAGCGTTTCCCTCTCTTCCCTCCCCCCTCTGTGCACGGAATTCAGCACGCTGTGCTTTGAAAGAGTCCATCACCATCATCACCATCATCATCACCTTCATAATCATCACCATCACCATTGCCAACATCACCATCATCACCACCATCACCACCACCACCATGATGATGATGATCATCATCATCATCATCATAATCATCATCATCATCATTATCATCATCGTAATCTTCATCATCATCATAATCATCATCGTCATCGTCAGCATCCGCATCTTCATCCCTATCAGCATTGTCACCATCCTCCTTCTCCTCCCCCTCCTCCTCCTCCTCCTCCTCCCCCTCCTCCTCATCATCAACAGCATCAACCTCAGTATCAGTATCATCATCACCATCGTCATCATGACGATGATGATCCTCACCATTATCATCATAATCATCATTATGGCCATCACCACCGTCACCGCCATCATCGTCATCATCATCATCCTCACCATCATCTTCAGCATCAATATTCTTATTATTTTTACTCGTACCATCATTATTCGTACAATCAGCTTTGCCATAAGCATCATCAGCATCATCACCATCACCATCTTCACCAACACCATCATCAGCATACGCATCAGCATCATCATCATCATCATCATCATCATCATTCACAATCAACATCAGCTTCACCATCGTCACCATCACCATCATAATCAACGTCATCTTCATCACCACCAATATCATCAACATCCGCTTCCGCATCATCATCCCCACCACCGTCAGCACCACCATCTGCACCATCCCAATCCGTATCGTCACCACCCTCATCACCACAATCATCACCACCGGTCATCATTACCATCGTCATCGTCAACATCACCATCATCATCATCATCATCATCATCATCATCACCATCATCATCACCATCACCATCACCATCACCATCACCATCACCACCATCACCATCACCATCACCATCACCATCACCATCACCATCACCATCACCATCACCATCACCATCATCATCATCAGCATCAGCATCAGCATCAGCATCATCATCATCATCATCATCATCATCATCATCATCATCATCATCATTACCGATCAACATCACCTTCATCATCCTCGTAGTCATCATCATCCTTATCACGGCTTTTCAAAGCTTGGAGACACGAGGTGTCACACGTGGCGGCCTCCTGTGCCCTTTCCAATAATCACGGTCCAGACTGCTGGGCTTGCACGGTGGCAGGTCTGCCACAGGCAGCTGGATCATTTATGTGTTAAGAGAAACACAACCTCGAAAAGCCTCTGGAGGGGCGGGGGGCTGCTGCTGCTGGTCCTGCTGATGGTGGTGGTGCTGCTGCTACTACTCCTCCTCCGCCTTCTCAGCACTCGTCAAGGCTCACCTCACGCTCCCCCACGTCGGCTCTCCCGCCTGCGCTTCTTTCAGCTTCTCACGCACCTCCCGCTCCTTCCCGCCCTCCCGCTCCCCCTTCTCCTTCCGCCTTCCTCCATCCCACTTTATCGTGCTCCGCTCCCCTCCCCTCCCCTCCCCTCCCCTCTCCTCCCCTCCCCTCTCCTCCCCTCCCCTCCCCCCCTTTGCTCACCTTCCCTCCTCCTCCTCTCCTCCTCCTCCTCTTCTCGTCGTCCTCCTCCTCCTCCTCCTCCTCCTCCTCCTCTTCCTCCTCCACCTCCTCCTCCTCTTCCTCGTCTCCTGCCCCCCCCTCCCCTCGTCCCATCCCATCCCATCCCACCCCCCCTCCTCCTCCTCCTCCTCCTCCTCCTCCTCCTCCTCCTCCTCCTCTCCTCCTCCTCCTCCTCTCCTTCTCCTTCTTTCCTCCTCTTCCTCCTCCCTCTCCTCCTCCTCCTCCTCCTCCTCTCCTCCTCCTCCTCCTCCTCCTCCTCCTCCTCCTCCTCCTCCTCCTCCTCCTCCTCCCTGAATACCTACCACCTTGGCTCAACGCGCCGTTGCGGCACCTCAGGCCAGCCCCGAGCTTCCACGAGGTGGACTTGGGATCCGATGCCTGCAGCCTCCTTGGTGGTGGTGGCGGGTGGCGGTAACTGATTCGGGGCGAACGGCATGGTACGGGGGCGCTGCCCGAAAGCGCGGCGGCCCGCAACTTCGCGCGAAGCGGGCATCGCGGCCCACGAGGCGTCCGCTGCGCGCTGGCTGGCGCGAAGGCGGAGGCGCGACGCGTGCGAGGCCAATCTTCGCCGCCTGCTGTCGCGCTCGTCTTCGAGTGCTGTGACGGGAACTCCTTGCGAGCCGGTGGAGGCGGTGCCAAACGTGTTCACGGTCCTCAAGGCCGATTCGCCGGAGCTCGTCCCAGTGGAGCAGGTGGATGAGCTCCTCAGCGCCCTCCGCGTCGAGGAGGATCGGGAGCAGCGCCCCGTTCCCGACGCGAAGGGCGAGAAGGTCCGCAGCTTGACCTAGGATTTCGTGCCGCACGCACGGTCTGCAGGGGGCCGCTGACGAGGCGGTTCGTGCAGCTCGGCGTCGAGCGCGGATGCCAGGGCTGCGAGTCGAATGCCGATTGTCAAGAAGCGAACTGTTCGCCCCGACGAGACCGTGGAGCTCGTGGAGGCCACGGAGACCATGAGCCAGGGCGGCGTCGATATCGTGAAGGTCGAGCCCGTGCTGCTGGAGACCACGGAGAAGATGCCGACGGCCCATGCGCAGGTCAGCTCCGCAGGGAACCAGGGCAGTAAGCTGGCGATGCCCGTGGAGCAGGCGATCATCAGCGGAGCGCTGGCGGAGCCCGTCAACGAGGCACAAAAATCTACGTGGCGCAGTGGGGCGCCGCATAAACAACCCCCAGCCTATCTCCGCAGTAGCCGAGGCGGCGAGTCCCGCCAGGGTGGCGGAGGCTTCGGCTGACGTGGGAAACATGTTCTTGCAGGCGGAGGCGAACAGGGCAGCGCAGGAGGACGCTGTGTGTTTCGGTGGGGCCGCCTCGTTTTCTGGCTCGCGTGCTGCGGTGCTGACGGGGCCGAATACCGAGTGGGCAACCCTCGGCGCCAAGTGCTCGTCCCCGAGTGCGCAGGAGCCCCGAGCTGCTTCAGCTGCCGCGCACCGGCCTGCCGAGCCGGAGCGGCTGCTGCGCGACGCGGATGTTCTTCGCGGAGCTGGTGCAGCCCAGATGGCCGCGCAGGCGACGGGCAGCAACGCCGACTGCAAGCATGTCTGATCTCGCGACATGAGGAACGCTGTGTGTTCCCCCCACCGTCGCAGTTGGCGGCTCTGCCTGGGCCTCGTGTTCGGCGGCTTCGTCTCTTACAAGTTCTTCGATGGCCGCGCTTTCAAGCGCCGCGTCCTTCGGCGGGTTGCTCGCGGGATCGGAGCCTCTCGCTCTGGACCTCCGTGTCGGCCTGATCCCTCTGATCCCGCCATCCTCCTCCTCTTCCTCCTCATTCTCCTGCTCCTCCTCCTCCTCCTCCTCCTCTTCCTTCCTCTCCTCCTCCTCCTCGTCCTTTCGTAGATTTCGAGGCCACCTGGGCTAGGTGAGGGGGGCAGAACGTACCCGACACTGCCCGTCGCCGCCTCTTCATCCCCCTCCCCCTCCCCCTCCCCCTCCTCCTCCTCCTCCTCCTCCTCATCCTCCTCCTCCTCCTCTTCCTTCTCCTCCTTCTCCTCTTCCTCCTCCTCTTCCTCCTCCTCGTCCTCGTCCTCGTCCTCGTCCTCGTCCTCGCCCTCGTCCTCGTTCTCCTCATTCCTCCTCCTCATCTTCCTCCTCCTCGTCCGCGTCCTCCTCCTCCTCCTCCTCTTCCTCCTTCTCCTCCTCCTCCTCCTCCTCCTCCTCCTCATCCTTCTCCTCCTCGTCGTCCTTCTCCTCTTTCTCGTCCTCCTCCTCCTCCTCTTTCTCCTCCTCCGCTTTCTCCTCTTTCTCCGCCTCCTCCTCATCATCATCATCATCATCCCCCCCTCCTACAAAGTGCC
>CAUYUJ010013681.1:297827-312827 GCA_963575745.1 Prorocentrum cordatum | reverse complement strand
ACCTGGCCTCTCGCACGGGCACTCAGGAACTTCGCTCGACCTCTCGACTCCATGACGTCCCGGCCAGTACCTGGGAGGCCGTCCGCAGGCAGGAAAGACGTGCCGCCGTGCGAACTTTGGCGCACCAGCGGCCATCCAAAACGCAGACAGGAGGGCGTCGGGCACGGGCTCGCTTTACCCTCTCACACGCCCGGCTCAGAGCTGTCCGCTTGCAACTTCGCTGCGCCCGCGCAGGCAGCATCGGGGATGGACAGACCCCCCTTTAGTAAAACGTGGTTTAGTGAAAACGACCTGAGGCCCAAACCTGGCGGGCGCAAGCCTGGAAAATAACGGCCACGGCGCCCTCTCGAGAACCGAAAACGGACAATTCACTAATCGACGTGTCACTGTTGGGGGCTCTGTCCACCCCCGACAGCAACTGCACGCCACCGCCGCGTCTGCCCAAGCCCGTCCTGGAGCACCGTCCCGCAGCGGAGGGAGGCAGGGGCGGGCAGGCCGGGCGGCAGGCGCGAGGGGCGGAGGGCCGCCAAGCGCCAGGGGGCCGCCGCGGAGACCAGGGGGGCGGGGTGCGGCGGGTGCGGCGGGTACACCGGGAGCGCCTCCGTGGTGGGCTCGCAGCACGCCCCCCAGTCTTCTGGCTTCGTCGGCGGGGGATCTGTTGTGGTGGCGACGGTGTCGCATTCGGGCTTCCACTCCGTATTCTTTTTGCTCCGGGGACGGAAATAATCCAAACGCAGCCAGGCGGCCACGCGACCGTTGCTGTGCGGTCCCACAGGGCCTGTGACGGACACGGGCGGTGTCAAACTATTCGCCCATGGTCACCATCTTCGAGCTGGTGGTGATGACGGTGATGTGCAGACTCTTCCAGCTATGACTACGATATGTGCTGCCGCAGGTGTTACCAAACAGAGAAATGATGCTGTAAGTACTGCGGGCAAAACTGTGACCACTATGAGTACAGTGCGGGTGCGGCCGCAAGAAACCCTCGCAAGAAACCAAACCCTGAAGGCCCGTTCGCGAGGTGCACCTGGGGGGGGGGAAATCCGAGCACCCTGAACGCAGCAGCTTCTACAACGGCTGCGGGAAGACACCGCGAAGCGCGTGGAGCGATGAAACCCAGGATGCCCTGACGAAAAGCATACGGTTTCTTGATGCGCGCCCCCACTTTAGTACCGTGTCCAGCCGCAGTGCACGTAGCACCTCCACGCGGGATTATGTCCCAGCAGGTCGGTGCAGGTGCCTCCTTGCCCGCTGCTGGACTCGCGGTGGGCGGACGTGAGCTGGTAGGAGCGGCGGGAGCTGCGTCGATTGGCAAATCGGTGCCGCTGGTCGAATTTTTGTTCGCGCACCAATGCTGTGTAAGACACCGTACTCGGGAGCGGTCAAGAGGGGGGCGTCCAAGAGAGAGGGGGGGCGCAAATCATGGTCGGCGTCACGTGCGCGGCCCAGGGGGGGGGGCAGGGACGTATTGAAATAAGAAAAGGCGCCATCAAACTTGGGGAGATATCGTGGCACCCGCCATGACATCCCCCCCCCCTAGTCCTCACCCCCCTCTTGGCCGCACCCGACGTACGTTACCAAGCTGGCTTTGCGAGCGGCTGCCCGGGCCGGCCTGTCCGCCGCGTGAGCGGGTGCTGTCGGACGGGCACGACGGCGCGCTGCAGGTCGGCGCCGTGCGCGTCGCGCGCCCAGGGAGTGGTGCTGGAGGTTGGGCACGCTGCCAGGTGGGCAGTGCGAGCACGTGCCCACTGCTCCAGTTGCGATTTGATCCACCTTGCCGTTTGCCCACGCACCCCCAGTCAAGACCGCAATGGCATCTGCGGACATCCCGCCGTAAGCTATGACCATGCCGTGCGCGGCGCGCGTTGCCACCGGGCATAACTGGACGGCGCAACCTCGGACTATGGCGCTGTCCTTCTGCGGAGTGCGGCGCCTGTGTTGATTCCAGTGTCCCGCGCGCCGGATGGAACGAAATTCGTTGTGCATGCGCTGCAGGCGGCCCCCCAGCACGACAGAAGCATCTCCGCGCGTCCAACGGCCGACGGGCGCATCCTCGCCCCGGGTAGTCCGCCACGGATTTCAGGTAGCGATGGAAAGCGCTCGAGGGCTCAGTTGTGTCGGTGGCCGTCGTGGTGCGCATCCAGAAATTCAGCTTCTCCTGCTAGTCCCAGCTTGTCTGCGGAGTAGTAGCAGGGCCGTAAGTCGACGCGGGTTATGTCTGATATCGCGCGTGTGACAAGGCGCACATTGGTGTAGCAGCGCGGGCGCGGCGCCGGGCCAACGTCTGCCAGCCACCGCGCCCTTGGTGCTCGGAATCGTGACCTGCGCCAGGTATGCTGGAGGTGGAGTGGCGACCAATGCCCAGGAAGACACCAGCATGGCGAGTGCTGAGACAGCTTTTCGTCGCACCTCTTGCGGGGGTGGCGTGTGCGCGATGCGCTGTAGTCTCCTGAGGGCTATGTTGATCTTCTCATTTACGCTCTCAGTGAAGTGCTTTCGCTGAATTCCCGAATCGACCCCCAGAGCTTGGTCATGTAATGGTAGGTGGAGTTTGGTCGAACGTGAAAGGAAGGCACCATCGATGAATTGGTGGTAGGGCGGTCACCGACTCCAGCAGCGCCCATTCGAGCTCGATCTCGCTCATCTCTGAGCGCGTCCTCGCCGCGACGGCGCGGTCGTCAACGCGCGTGAAACGGATGGCTCGTGGACGCCAGTCCTGGATGCGCCTCGAGGCCGGCATCGGCGCCGCGGCCGTTCCCAGCGCAGAGGCAGGATCCTCCGAGGCAGGGGGGACTGTGCGTGGACAGGCTCCAAGGACACGAGCAGCCTCATCTCCACCCACCGCGTTTGATGTTTCCATGCGAACAAAATACTGTTGCACATTGTGTCTGGGTTTTCCAGCTCAACCCAAATTGCAGCGACGAGGTCGGGATCCACCCTGTCGCAGGCGGACGGGCAACGCCAGCTTGCGACGCGAAAGCGACGCGGAGTGCCTCTCGGGCGACAAACGATGCGCCGCCGCTGTCTTTTTTCAATTCAAAAACGATTGGGCCCCAAAAGGACCTCCAGGGCGCGCCTCTCGAGGAGCCCGCCCAGATTGCGACAGTAGGTGGGTGTCAGATAATCCACAAGCTGAGTAGCGCCATATGCGTGCCGAGCTCTGACCACGACGCTCGCCGCGGCATTGGGCCGCGGGCGGTCGATCGCAGCCGCGACCGCGCCTTCGTCCTCGGCCACGTGCACCTGTCGCCATTACAACAGCGTTTTTGGACGTTGCGAGCGCTCGGCGGCCAGACAAAGACGTGCAAGTTCGTCCATTGCACAAGCCGACAAGAGATGCAATTCTCCTGCGGCCCACTGGTCGGGGCCAGCGGCGGGCCGAACCGTTGCCTGGAGCATCCGGCGGAACTTGCCCGAACCCTGCGCGGGCCAGTTATCCCATCGCCCCGAAATTGTAGCCGCGTTCCAGCGCAGGTGTTCGCGAGAACCCCACTGTGCCTGCACGTCACGTCGCATCGTACCTGTTCTATGTAGTCGCCGCATGTATTGAAATGCCCATCGCAGTCATTACTGCTCTCGCAATTTGTATTAAAAAAGCCATCGTAGTACGCGCGTAATTTGCCCGCTGCATCTTGATCGAAATCTCTGGCGTGGTTTGATTGCGCTGGTGCGTTGCAAGAATAATGACGCCGCCGCATGCCCGCGCAACCGTGCCTTTATCAACTCCTTCCGTTCGCGCGCGCGTCCGCCGCGACGTAGTGCATTCTGGGCGGGGTTTCTGGATGCTCTTGTCGAAAGAAAGCTGCGGGGCCATTGATGCTGCGTCCGGGCCTCGTCGCAGTTCCCCGCCCATCGCAGCCCAGAGACGTCGTGGCCGTTGGTTGTGTGTGTATATATATATATATATACTAGAACCACGCGCGCGCTTCGCGCGCGCTTAGGTTCTAGCTAGGAGGCGAGCTTGAGTCAACGAAAGTCGCAGGGAAGGGGGCAGGGGGAAGAAGGCCAGAGAGCGCTGAAGGATACAAATACTGGAACCCTCTTGTGATTTTGTGGGGGGCCTCGTCCGGCCGCTCGCTGGGAGTTTGACGTAGCTTCTCGGGAGCCTCTGAACCTGTCGGGGGCCTCCTGGAAGCAGGTTCGAAGCATTTTGGGGGCCGATTTGGGGCTTCTCGGGGCCTCCTTTGGGCCTCTTGGGGGTCTCCTGGGGCCTCTTGAGGGGCCTCCTTGGGGCCTCCTGGCGGCCTCTTGGGGCGGAAGGCTCGAGCTTGCGGTTCGTGGTCCCCCTCTGGGCCCCCTCTTGGGCCCGTCTTGGGGCCCTCTTGGGCCATCTTGGGCGCCTCTTGGGCCGTCTTGGGGCCCTCTTGGGCTGTCCTGGGGCCCTCTTGGAAGCTTCTTGGGCCGTCTTGGGGCGGTCTTGGAGGCCTCTTGGGCCGTCTTGGACGCGGTGAAAGCCCAAGATGCGAACATGCGAAAATATACGTTTTCCCATAGGAATGGCACGATTTTTGTTTCTTGGACCTCTTGGGGTGCCTCTCGGAACGTCTTGGGCTGATTTTGGAAGCCTTTTGGCGCCTCTGGGTGGCGTTTTGGCGCCTCCTGGGATATGTTGGGCCGGAAGCTCGGAATTCGAGAGTGGCTTTCTCCTTCTGGGACCCCTCTCGAAGTCGTCTTGGGGTTCTCTTGGGCCGTCTTGGGGCCGTCCTGAGCCACTCGTGCGCAGCCTTGGAGCGCTCCCGGAGGCCTCCTAGGCCGTCTTGGAGGCCTCTTGGGCCGTCTTGGACGCGGTGAAAGCCCAAGATGCGAACATGCGAAAAATATACGTTTTCCCATAGGAATGGCACGATTTTTGTTTCTTGGACCTCTCTTGGGGTGCCTCTCGGAACGTCTTGGGGTGCTTTTGGGAGCCTTTTGGCGCCTCTTGGCGGCATTTTGGCGCCTCCTGGAGCCTCTTGGGCCGGAAGCTCGGAATTCGAGGTTGGCTTTCTCCGTCTGGGACCCCTCTCGAACTCGTCTTGGGGCTCTCTTCGGCCGTCTTGGGGCCGTCCTGGGACACTCGTGCGCAACCTTGGAGCGCTCCCGGAGGCCTCGTAGACCGTCTTGGGCGCCTCTTGGGCCGTCTTGGACGCGGTGAAAACCCAAGAGGCGAACATGCGAAAAATATTCGTTTTCCCATAGGAATGGCACGATTTTTGCTTCTTGGGCCTCTCTTGGGCTGCCTCTCGGAGCGTCTTGGAGGTTTCTGGGACCTTCTTGGTATCATGACAGGCGTCTTGGAAGGCATCTGGAGCCATCGGAGCGCGTTTCGAAGCCGCCTGCGAACGATCTTGGACGGCGTCCGGCGGTCCGACGAGCCTCCGGGCCCCCCGGAGCCCACATTTGTGGTCGGGGTCCCGGCCCCGGGCCCCCGGACCCGGTGCGCCGTTATGTATATATATTTTTATATATATATATATATATATATATATATATATATATACGTATGTTTAGCCGCTGCTTTGTCGGCCCTTCCCTCCGGCGTGCGGGAGGCTGCGATAGTATATGCCAGAATTACATTCCACACTTGTTGTAGGAATCGCCAGCCGGCTCGGTGCGCTTCCAGGCGGTCGTGCCCAACTTGGTTTTCGTTGATCTGGACAAGCATGCCGCGTGCATTCTGCGCGCCAGTCCCAGTCCAACGGCCGCGCGGCAATTCGGAATCTGCCGCGCGGCCGTTGGACTGGGGCCAACGCGCAGGGACAGGAATTCGAAACCCCTGTCCCCGCGTCCTGGCCCAGCCTCCCAGGCGGGAGAACGTGGGGTGGGGGGGGGGGGGAAGGGCGCGACGTGCACTGCTCCTGGGGCTCGTGCCTGATCTTTTCGGCGCGGCCCGACAGCGGCGCCCAGGTGTCGTCGCGCTCGGCTGTCTGTTGGAGGCCGAATTCGGGCGCTCGTTTCCGCGCGCGTCTGGCAGCGGGACTCGGGGCGAGCGCGTGCCTATCCGCTGTGGTCTGTTTGTAATCTGACAGCGCGCAGAGGCGGACGGCGGCGTTGCTGGCTGATGTGACGGGAGGGGCGAGCGCAACATCCGGCTGCTCCTCCAGGGCGAAGACGCGTCCGGGGTCCGCGCGACAACCCCGACCGATCGGGCGGCGCAGGTCGCTGGGGGGTCGTTGAGGGGAAGTGAAATCTCCAGCCGCGAGCATTGCAGCCCCGATCCCATGACGGCCTGTCGTTCGGCCGCCCATGCCAGCGATGCTTGTTCATCTTCCTCGTGGGCTGCCTCCTCGACGTGGGCGGCCACCGGCAGTGCGAGGCCGTCCGCCGCGCCGGTTTCAATTAAAATGTGGATGCTTCTCCGCTGCCAGATCAGCGGATCAGCCGCCCACGTCCCGCGTGCCATCGACTAAAGAAGCCCGCGCCTGGCCGCGGGCAAACGCAGCCAGGCTAGTGCGTTTAATCTCTACCGGCATGATGTCGCGTACCGTCATGCTTGGAAGCCGCGGCGCCCATCGTGCAACGGCGCCCGTGTTGCGCCGCAGACCTGCGCGCCGTAAATGCCTCTCCTCGCCGCGTAGATTATATTTCTGAACAACCGATTTTTCGACCTGGCATTTCCCAACATTTGTTTGCACTTTTTTCTCCAGCTGGAAATATGGATGGTCGCGGCCCGCACGAACGCCTCGGAAACTGTGCCCCCCGCGCCCCCTGGCCGCGTCGACTCCGAATCCGCCGCTGAATTTGCGAATGGGCATCGTCTTCCGCTTGCCGGCGAGGGCGGCGGGCGCCGGCTCCGGCGGCGACCATTTTCGGACCTCGGGCGTCTCGAACGCGCTGCCACTCTTCCTGGGCGCTGTCCGCCGCAACCCCATCTTCGCAAGGGTCTCCGGATGGGCCGCCCGGCCGTGCTCTATGTGGACAGCGCGTGCCCTCGCGCGCTCAGCAGAAGATGACCGACGCATGCAACGCATCGGGCATTCCCGCGCAGCCTGCTCGGCGGCCAGCTCGATTGACGGCGCTGGGCCAGCGCGGGCGGCGCGGGGTGCCCAGCCGCGCTCGCGCCCTCACTGGCGTGATTTTCCGCAAATGGGCACGCGGTCGCGCGGGCAATTAGCAGCCGCGGGGATTCGCCTCCAAGACGGCGTCTCCGCAGTCGCCGCCAATGCGTCATCGGGCCGCGGCGCTGCCTTTGCCGCGGCAGTCGCCGTTCGCAGGCCGGCGGCCGAGCGGGGGGCGCGCGCGCCGCTCTGGAGCGGGGCGAACCCAGGGTCCACCGAGGGCGCTGCGACATTCTTTCTCTTGCTGCGAACTGGCTGGCCATGGCCGCTGAGCCGCGAGTCCACGCTGGCGGCGCTGCTCCGCCCTCCTGTCTGGAACATTTTCTTAATCTGGTCGACGATGTGCGGCTGTCGGCCGCCCGACAGTCTTCTCGTGCCTCTCACTTTCCTCGGGGAATAAAATGTTACCGTGGCAACCGAAAAGAAACGCGCGCAATGCTGGGCTGGGCAAAGCTGCGCGAGCCTCGCCCGCGCTAGTCGGCAGCCGATCCGCCCAGTCAACCAATTCCGCGCTGTTCGAGCGGCCCCCAACGCCTGGGTAGTAATGCGCGTGCTTGATAGAACGGTTGCGTACAACGAAGAGGCCAACTCCGCCTGCCCTGCGCGTCGGCCTCTTGCGCGCAGAGATAGTCTTCTCAGATGCAGGCAACATCTCCCCTTGCGTTGTATTGTTCGGCAGCGGAGTGGTGCGCGCCGCGCCCTCGGTCGGAAGCGCCCCGAAATTGCCTGGGTGCTCGGTCGAGCTGGGGCCGCGGAGACTTCGCCATCCGTTCGAGCACGCTCGGTCTGAGGGCGTCCGTCTTCGCGCCCTCCGAGGGCCGCGGTGCGCGGCTTCGCTGCGCGTGCTCTGTTGCCGCTGTCTCCGCCGATCGTCCTGGAGGCAAAGATCGCGCCCCTGGGGGGTAGCTTTGCCTTTTCCTGCGCCGAGCTCCCCTGCTTCGGAAGCTGATGCAGTCGCCCGCGGCTCGAACGTGCGCGTGGCGGCCCAATTGCGCCGGTGCCGATGCAGCAGCGGCGACGCTCGTGGACCTGATCCGCTGGCGTGCCTCGGCGCCCTCAGCGCTCCTCTCGGCAGCGCAGTCGCTTTCCGTCTTCCGCCTGGTCTCGACGCCCATGCCCGCGAGATCCGCGTCCTCCGCGGCGTATCAGCCCCGTCTACTTTCTGGTCTGACTTGTGCTCCTCTTCCACGTCGCCCTCTTCCGTTGGAACAGGCGCGTCCTCTGCGCCCGAACATTTCGAGTCGTCGTCCACAATCCTGCTCTCACCTTCTTCGTCGCCGCCGCGAGTTGTCCACCTCCAACGTTTCGTCGCTGTCGGCAGGGGTCGCGCGCTGGCACCCGCGCCCCGCGCGAATCGTCTACCTGCTTTGATTGGGCATATCGATATTCCAAGCTGCGCCGCGCGGCCCAGGCTGCGACGCGCCCTGTCTGACCCGAACAAGCCAGCCCGAATGGCGTGATGCAGGAGGTCCCGCGATCTCCACCTGTTACCACTTGCCGTCTTCAAGCCATGTCTTCAATTCCCGTACCGTTCTCTTTTTCTGACGCGTGAAGGATGCGCCGCGTTGCCGGCTGAGCCATCGCAGCTCCGCTGGAGACGCGCGCGCGCCTATCAGTCCCGAATTGTTGCCCATGCCGCTGCGTAGTGCCATGACCGGGCCGTCGGAACTGTTCCGTAAGCGTCGTGACTGGTCGTCGCGCGCAGAAGCCGCGCAGTGGTCCTTCCTGCTCCGCGCCGACGCAGAATCTGAGGCAGTCCTGCATTTCGCCAAGACACTCAAGAACCTGCCCCGCGATCCACTCTTAGCCAAAATGCGTCGCGCATCGTCCGAAGCAGTCTTGAAGCAGCCAGAATTCGCCAGGCGTTTACTCGCATCTAACACCTCCGAGAAAAGCTCTGCCGATAACGTGGCATCCTTCGGCAGATCCCTGGTTGCATATTCGGTTGGTTTTGTTTTGCTGATATCCACTCGTTCTCAATGGCGATTTCTCGTGGCTCGTAACCCGTGTGGTCGCGCTGCTGCGCGCCTCCGGCGCTGCCAGCCCGTCAACCGCGATGGGGGAGAACCTATGGTTTGGCGCCCTGCAAGTTGGTGCGAGACAAGCGGTGGACACCCGGTGGACCCCCTTTGACGATTTGCACCCAGTGTTTGTCTTGGGGGTGCTCATTCGTCTCGTCGTAGCTGCCGTCTTCCACCGAGCTCGTCGCATTGTTCCCCGTCGTGAGAAGCTGCGAGCTGCGTGGCTTCGGCGGACAAGGCCTTGGTCATGATTGCCGCGACGCCCTGCGATTCTCGCGCGACGCGCAGGGCTGAGAGTTCCTTGACAAGCGAGCGACTCGCCACAGAATCGGAGGTGAGGGGGTGAGATCGAAGTGGAACGGAGAGCCCCCCTACCGGGAAATCGATTTCGGTTTCGTGTTCGTGCGTGCCGCGCGCGCGGGCGAGGCGAAGCTGCGTGGGCGGGCGAGAGGAAAGTCTGGCTGAGGCGCGGCCGGACCAAATGATTCTCCACCGGGCGGCCGGTGGCGCGCGGTGTCCCGCCGGTGTCCCGGTGGCGTCCTCCGTGGCTGAGGCGCGGCCGGACCAAATGATTCTCCACCGGGCGGCCGGTGGCGCGCGGTGTCCCGCCGGTGTCCCGCTGGTGTCCCGTCGGTGTCCCGTCGGTGTCCCGATGATGATGATGTTGATGATGATGATGATGGTGCTGATGATGATGGTGATGATGATATCGACAGAGAGACCGAATGTGATATCGATAGTGAGACCGAGTGTGAGATCGACTGTGAGATCGATTGTGCTATCGATAGTGTAATCGATAGTGAGATCGATAGTGAGATTGATTGTGAGATCGATTGTGAGATCGATAGTGAGATCAATTGTGAGATCGATTGTGAAATCGATAATGAGATCGATAGTGAGACCGAATGTGAGATCGATTCTGAGATCGATAGTGAGATCGATAGTGAGACCAAATGTGAGATCGATGGTGAGATCGATGGTGATATCGATAGTGAGAACGATAGTGAGACCGAATGTGAGATCGATAGTGAAATCGATAGTGAGACCGATTGTGAGATCCATTGTGAGATCGATTGTGATATCGATAAGGAGATCGATAGTGAGACCGAATGTGAGATCGATTCTGAGATCGATAGTGAGATCGATACTGAGATCGATAGTGAGACCGAATGTGAGACCGATTGTGAGATCGATAGTGAGATCGATAGTGAGATCGATCGTGAGACCGAATGTGAGATCGATAGTGAAATCGATAGTGAGACCGATTGTGAGATCCATTGTGAGATCGATTGTGATATCGATAAGGAGATCGATAGTGAGACCGAATGTGAGATCGATTCTGAGATCGATAGTGAGATCGATATGAGATCGAATGGGAGATGAGATCGATGAGACCGAATGTGAGAGACCGATAGTGAATCGAGAGTGAGACCCGATTGTGAGATCGATAGTGATATCGATAGTGAGATCGAAAGTGAGACCGAATGTGAGATCGACCGAGTGCGACGTTGGCCCCTCCCCCCCCCTCACCTCCTTATCACCCAAAGGGTGGTCGTATAGGTAATATTTCATCCGCTCGCCGCATCTGGTCGCCGTCAGGCGCGGTGGTCGGTGCGCCTCGCCCCCTGCCATTGCCGTGGGTCGGTCTGCCAGCCGCCCTGGGCGTGGCGCCGTTTTTTTTTTTTTTTTTTTTTTTTTTTTTTTTTTTTTTTTTTTTTTTTTTTTTTTTTTTTTTTTTTTTTTTTTTTTTCTCTTTTCTTTATATATATATATATATATATATATATATAAACAAAAAAAAAAAAAACGCGGGCAACCGTTCCAAGGCGCGGCCCCGCCGGGCCGGCGCCATAGCACCGGCGCGCCGGACGCGCCTTGCAAAACCTATTACACTTGGCCAGAACTAAGAGCTGTTCCAATCTGTTGGACGCACGGGATCCGAATATTTTCGCGCGAAGCAGCCAAACGCCGCGTCGGTCCGCAGGAGCGCGCGGAAAAATTCAAGGCTGGCTGTATTTCCATATTTCTGCTTGCTTCAAAGGTTCTCACATGTTTAAGAATTGGCGCCTCGGAGTGTTACTTTGCCCGTTCCTCGGAGATTCCTCGGGCCCCTCGGGCGCGTTTGCTTGTTTCCCTGGGTTCCTCGGGTTCCCCGCCCCAGGTGCTGCTCATGGTTATTCTGCCCGTTTGCCGGAAGTTCCTCGGATTCCCCGCCCCCGGTGCCTTGCATTCTTAGCAGTGCCAAGCAGTGCCAAGAAATGCGAAGCGCTGCCAAGCGCTACCAGGCCATGTCAAGAAATGCCAAGCGCAACGCCAATGCAACGACACATTTGCCATAATTTCGGTCGCGCCGGGCTCTTTTTCAATCTGCGCTGCTGCCGAGTGAATTGCAGCCAGAAGCCGCGACATGTTCAATCCTCTTCATTGTCCACGGCCCACCCAACTAAGGGGCCCTTGTCGTGCCGCAGGCCGCTTCAGCGTCGGCCTCCTCTCTCAGAGTCGCAAGCCTAGGCTTGCACCGGGTGCTTCCCCCGCCCAGACGCCGCCAGCATGTCGGCCCTGCGCGGCCGTTCAACAGCGCCTGCAAGCAGGCGAACACGCTGCCAGGTGACGACGCGCAACAGCAGGATCCAACAAAACCCCGCGTGCACCGCTGGTGCGCCTACTCTGATTGACGGGGGGCCGCTGTCCAGAAACGCCATCGCTCGCGTCGCAAGGAAATCGGCCCGCGCAAGCCGAGTGGCAGCCATGCACCGCGCAGCGCGTGCCGCCTGGCATGAGAACGGCCGCGCGGGAGCCGCCTGACTCAGGTCGCGCGCAGCGAAAAAACACCCACCTCGGCAACCAAGTAATGCCACCATTCCCCCGCCTGTTCCGTTGGCATTGTTGGCGCCCCGAAGGGCATCCATCCAAAGGTATTCGTGTCCCGCAGGTGCCCGCGCAGTCCGTGGCGCATGGCCGCCGAGGTGCCCATCGCTTCTAGCCCGCGGCCGCCAGGCGCCGACCGCGGCGTTGCAGGGGCCCTCCTGCGGGTCGGGGCGCAGAGTGGCTCCACCTTCGCCAGAGGCGCCATGCACCCCCGCAAAATATTTTCCAAGATGGGCCAGTCCGCCGCTCGTGTCCAAGCAGGCCTGAACAAACAGATCCTCGCCCATGGGCCCCTGCTTGCCGCCGTCTATGCCCGCCTTCCAGTTGATCCCACCGCTCTTGCACGAGGCCGTCGACCCCGGGAGCATCTCGAACGCAGACTTCGAGGAAATTTCCAAGCTGCCGAACCAACCACATTTGACGAAGTGGCAACCCTCGAGGCAGACTCCCGCGGGCGGGACGCGCTTGTCTGACAGCCAGGCCTTCAACTGGCTCGTGAACATCACCGCCTCTGCATCGAATTTCACGAGCCAGTTGGAAGTCGCATGCTTGCCCTCTGACTGAATGTCCTTCCAGGCCTGGTAGCGCAAGCCTAAGTTCAGCCAGGTGCCGGGGGGCGAAATGCACAGACTGCTGGACCATTGCCACAAGACCACGCGTTAAGGACATGGGCCCCCCGCCAGAAACCCGCGGCCCCGCGGAGATGTCCACAAAAAGACTCCAGACACAACTAGCAGAAGGGTGCCCCCCCGAAGCTGGGGCTGCTCTCGACCCTCGTGGCAACTGGCCGGCGCTGGAAGCCCGGAACCCAACAAAGGTTGTCATCTCTGGGGGGCAAGTGTTGCTTCCGCCGCCTCCGGGAATTTTCTGACCTGGGTCAATCCAGGCACGGGGCAATCGGGCCTTGCAGGATCCTGCGAAATCTTGCAGGATCCTGCAGGATACTGTGCCCCAAACCCGGGTCAGTGCAGCCCTGGCCTTGCAGGATCCTTCAATGTCCGGCGCTCTGACTGACCTCCGTTTGCATCGACCCCCGCTTCTTCAGGCCCGACGCCTTCCGCTAAACTTTCGACGGCGGAGGCGCCCTCGATTCACCTCAACCGGCTGCCGCCAGGGAAGAGATGGTAAGATGCCAATTCTTTCGGTTCCTCGAAGGCTGCGCGCGGGATGGGCTCGGGACGTCACGGGGGCGACGGGGGTCCCCCGTGCAGCTCTGCATCCGCCCCAACTGCGCGCCCCCGCCCCTCGTCCCCCACCCGCCGGAAGCGCAAAGCGAAAAACTCGCGGATATGTTCGGAGGCGGCGATCTCGACGACGCCGATGAGCGCCGCCTGGGGGCGAGCCGAATCGTCCAGGCCGTCGGGGCACCCTGGCGCGCCCGCCAGGTCAGTGCAAGCGACAGGGCTGAAAAACGGTTCTTTTGGCCCAAGTCGGGGCGGCGCGTTGCCGATGCCACAGGAGACCGCTGGTCTGGCGCAGCGGCGGTGCCAAGTCGGAGATGCGGCCGCAAGGCGCCAATTCCTGCGCGAGGCGGCTGAAGTCGCGGCCCTGTTGGTGCATGTAAGACGCAGCCGTAGGACGCTCGTCGTCTCCTCGTCCTCCGCCTCTCCTCCCATCATCACCATCGTTCCCATTGTCCCCATCATCCCCCATCTCCACCTTCTCGTCCTCCTCCTCCTCCTCCTCTTCTTCCTCCTCTTCCACCTCCTCCTCCTCCTTCCTCGTCTCCCCCCTCCGCTCCCTCTGCTTTTCCCACGTCCCCTATCATCCCCCCCTGCACCTCCTCCTCCTCCTCCTCCTTCTCCGCCTCCTTTTCCGCCTTCGCCTCCTCTTTTTCATGTCCCTGGCTCCTCTTCAGCAGTTTCCCTTTCAAGCGTTGCTCAGGCGCATAGTCAATTTTTGGGAGCTCGACTCGGCAAACTTGGAAGTTGCAATGCCGCCCGGGGCCACGAAGGGAGGCACAGTGCTGGTGATGGGCAAGGAGAAGGAACCAGAGGATCCCCCTGACGAGACAAACGCCTGCGACAACCGAGGTGATGCAGCTGGTGATGAACGGGAGGGTCAAACTGGTGGCTTAATCCTGGCGAGGCTGTACGCCGCTGCAGTGGTGACCATGTAGCACATCCGCTGCGGCAAGAACGCGTGCGTCTAAAAAGGTCGGGTGGGGTCGGTCTGAGCTGTGTGTCTTCCCGTCCTCTTTCCTTCTCTTCCCCCCTCCGCCCCCGCCTTTCCCTCCGTCCTGTGGCCTTCGAAGCGGTGAAAGGGCGGGCCATCATACGCCAAGAGCCTCAGGAACCGAAGAGAAAGTACATCTTACGGGGAAGGGCCTTGCAAATAGATGCAACTGTGTGCCCTAGGGACCTAATTGTAGGAGGTGTCGTGCGCTGCCATCGCGTGCGCCTCCAAGCATCTCGTCGGCAAGCGTGCTTGCCAACGTGCTGCCTCACGTTTCGCATTTATCTTACATGTGAGCTAAAACTCCCAGCGAGTAAGCCGTCGCGCGTAGTCCCATCCTTCTGCGTGTAAGACTGAACCAACATAATCCAGCACAATCCTGCCTCCTCCTCCTCATCCTCATCTCTCCCCTCCTCCTCCCTCCCGCCCTCCCGCCTTCCCTCCTTTCCTCTGTCCCTGCCTCCCTCCCTCCCTCCCTCCGGCAACGCCGCCGAGATCCTCGATCTGCCGCACCGCCTCCGCGAACATCAGCTGCTCGACCTCCTCGCCGGCGCCGAGAGGCCCAACCGCGCCCGAGGGCCGCTCCCCCCCCCCCTCCCCCCCCCCGCCGACCCCCTCGTGCGCGTCGCCCCCCTCCTCGCCCCCCCTCCCCTCGCGGCGCCTACCAGAGGGAGAAAGGGGGCAGGGGGCAGGGGGGGGGCCCAGACCCCCCTCGTGTCGAGAAAAGACCGCGACGGACACACAACCCCCCGGGCGGCAAACAAACAACTCAGGAAGAACAGCCGGTCCAGGAGAAGTGGTCTACACCTCGAGGAGGGAGGACGAGGAGGAGGAGGAGGAGGAGGACGAGGAGGAGGAGGAAGAGGAGGAGGAGGAGGAGGAGGAGGAGGAGGAGGAGG
>CAUYUJ010013681.1:198891-293891 GCA_963575745.1 Prorocentrum cordatum | reverse complement strand
CCCCCGGCGCCTCTGGCCCTGGCCAGGGGCGGTGCCAGAGGCGCCGCTGGAGGGGGGTCCCCGCGCAGATCCAGGATATAGCTGCGCGGCGGAGCTGCAGAAGTTGGTGCTTGCGCCGTGTCTCCTTCCCCAGATCCTCGACGTCATGATTTTTTCATGACGTCGACCCCCAGAGGTCTGGACCCATTCCCCGAGGCGGGTTTTTCATCCTGCGTAGTTTTTCGACAGTCCCGAGGCCCGGTAGGGGCCCCCAGAGGCAGAAAATATGGAAAAACCTCCCGTCGTGATTTTTTCATGACTCGAGGGGATCTGGGTCCTCTCCGATGTATCCGGCGGCGCGGCGGTGCCCGCGCGCATGCGAAGACGGCGCGGCGGTGCTTCGCGTCCTCCACGCGGCCGCCGGGAGCCGCCCCGGCGGGCGCCGCCTTGCCGGTGCCGCCGCCCTCGGGGGCCGCCGCGGCCTGCGGGGAGCAGGACGGGGTCGGACTGGGAGGGTGGGGGTCCACTCCTCCTTCCCTCCCTTGTCCCTTCCCTCTTTTTAATCCCTGTCCCCTTCACAATTACTCAATATGAAAATACTCTCCCTCTTCCCCTGATGGCGTCCGGGTGATGGCCGCGCACCCTCCGCGTACTGTTTTTTTACACACACAGGATGCCCGGGAAATCCCGGGAAACGACTCTCGCCGAGGCGCCGGTGCCATTTTTTCCCAGAATGCTGCTCTCGTTGAGGCGCCGGCCTCATTTCTGCTCCCGAATCGTTCCGAATCGTGCTCCCGCTGCAGCGTGGGCCTCATTTTCGGATCGGTGTTTGGCCTCCGTCGTTCAGGATGGCGTTCTCGCCCCAGCGCGGGCCTTTTTCTCGCGCGCCCATCCGCCCGCCACCACCGCGCCGCACCGCCACCACCACCACCACCACCACCACCACCACCACCACCACCACCACCACCACCACCACACCACAACCAGCACCAGCACCAGCACCACACAACTACCAACACCACCAGCACCCCACCACCACCACCACCAGCCCACCACCACCACCATCACCACCACCACCACCACCACCACCACCAACCACCACCACCACCACCACCACCACCACCACCACCACCACCACACACAACACCACCACCACCACGACGACAACCACGCACACACGCACGCACGCACGCACGTGCACCACCACCCACTACGCACGCGCGCGCGGAGCCACAGGTCCGCTACGACACGCGTCCGCGGATAGAGAAAATCAGCGCCATGGTAAGGGATGGGAGGGAGGGGTAGGACGTCAGATATGACGCGAGCGCACCTAGCTTGCCTCCTCCCCTCCCTTTCTCCCTTCCTGTCCCTTTTCCCCCGCCTGACAAAACCCGGGGGCACCCGGAGGCACCCGAGTGGGTCCCCACCGCCGTCGCGCAGGTGGCCCCTGGGCGTTGGGGTTCTGGTCCCAAGTTCCTCGCCAGCCACCGTCTGGGCGCAGCTCTTTTGAGGACTGGCCCAGTGGCGTTCCTGGCCTAGCTGTGTTTTCGAAGTATTAATATATTCATGAAGGCGTCAACGTCGCCAGATTGTAAGGACGTCGCTGAATTAATTACACCAGTGCCGTGGACATCCGCAAACGCTCCCGGCTGCGGAGGAGGAGGGGGAGGAGGAGGAGGAGGAGGGGGAGAAGGAGGAGGAGGAGGAGGAGGAGGAGGAGGAGAAGGAGGCGGGAAGGGGGGGGCGAAACGCAAGCAGGGGCGGCCAGCAAGGGGCAAGGAGGGGGAGGGGGGAGACGGGGGCCGGTGGTCACGTCGTCGGGGGCCGTGGCCGAGGCCGTGGTTGTCGAAGAGGCGCGTCGCCATGCCGCCGTGGCCGGCGCAAACGTCGCCGTCAAGGCGGCCCTGCCCGCCGCTGCTGCTGGGGTCGCTGTCGTGGTGGCGGTCGGCCTGGGTGGCGCCGTGGTGGTGGTCGCCGTGGTGGTGGGAGGCGTGGGCCTCACTGACCTGTGGCGTTAAGCACCATCTCTGCGCTGCCGCTTCGGAGCTGTCGGGATAGCTGCCGCCACGCCCTGCCGAGCACCTCGCCCCGGCCCGCTTCATCGGCCCGTGAGCTCGGGTGCTCTCTGCGGCTTCGTCGGACGGGCGGCCCAACGTCTCGAAGACCAGAGGGCAAGGCCACCCCCTCTGGGGAGGTACCCGGTCCGCTTCTTCTGGGCCATGGCGTGCAGCTGTGCGTGCCAATCCCGCATGCGGTCATGGCGGGCGGTGCGGGACTGGCCAACTCCGCGGAACCTCGCGTGCCACCCGTCACCGTCCAGAGGTGCGCCGCAGATGGTACCGTCGCCGCGGCGTTGCTGGCACGCGTCGCCCGGCGGGCAGACGTAGCACCTGAGGCGAAGCTTCCTGGCGGTGGGGAAGTGTTTGTCGGGTATGGCCGGGTCGCCCTCCTCGCAAGGCACGGCGAAGCCGCCGGCCCCCCTCCCGCTGGCGCCCTGGAGCGCCAAGCCGTCGTCCTCCCCGAGCGGCGCCGAGAAGCTTGACTCCGGCGAACGCGGAGCGCGCCTCCCCCCAAACTTGCCTTGCAGCGACGAGGAGGAGGAAGAGGAGGAGGAGGAGGAGAAGGAGGAGAGAGGAGGAGGAGGAGAGAGGAGGAGAGAGGAGGAGGAGGAGGAGGAGAGGAGGAGGAGAGGAGGAGAAAGGAGGAGGAGAAGGAGGAGGAGGAAGGAGGAGGAGGAGAGAGGAGGAGGAGGAGGGAGGGAAGAGAAGAGGAGGAGGAGGAGGGGGAAGGAGGAGGAGAGGAGGAGGAGGAGGAGGCGAGGAGGAGGAGGAGGAGGAGGAGGAGGAGGAGGAGGAGGAGGAGGAGAAGTTGGGGACGAATTGTTGGAAGCAGCCCAGCCCATCGAATTTGCTGCTCATTGCCCACTGGGCGCGGAGGTCGGCGTCAGATGCCGGGAGAGCCTGGTGAGTCATGGGGGCACTGCCCTCGGAGGTTCTCCAGCTCTGGAATCTCGCGGCCTGCGCGGCCTCCTTCAGGACGAAGGCCCATCTCGCCTCATGTGCTGATGAGGGGGCGGCCCAGGCTAAGGGAATGGAAATCCCGCCGTCCTTGAGGCGCATGGTAGCCTGAACGCGCTGCCCTGGTTCCAGCGAAGCCCCGAGAATCTCCTCCAAGCTTCTCCCTCTCCCTCCCTTCCTCCATTCCTCTCCTTCCCTTCCTCTCTCTCTCTCTCCTCTTTAACTCTCTGCCCCTATCCTCCTTGTCTTGGTACTGGTCTCGAGGTTTCAAGAGCAAGCAGTCAACCGATGGGCGGAGTTGGTGACACAACACTTGCTCTTCAAGGAGGCACGGGTCCTCGAAACCTCGGCTCGCATCAAACTCGGACGTTTTCTTCGCGAGAACTTATGTTTATGGATGCAGCTGGTTTTTCTTTGGCTCAGAATATGCTGGCCAGACCGGACCCCACAGAGTGTGCTTCTAGCAATAGTTTGCGGTGCTATACATGTGGAGCAACCTAGGTGATGCAACACGTGTAGAGTACTGTATGTGGTGCAATATATGTTGTGCAATCGATGGTGTGCAATCTATGTAATGCGGCCTGTGATGTGCAATATATGCTGTGCCGCTATGTGGTGCAACATACGTGGTGCGATCAGTGTGATGCAAGCTCTGTTCGGCAATCTTTGAATCTATGTGGTGCAACTTATGTTGTGCACTCTATGTGGTGCAATATGCGTGGTTGTGCACTGTATGTGGTGCAATCTACGCTGTGCGATCTATGTTCTAAGCGATTCGAATGCGCGGCGCAGGCGTGAATTATTGCTCGTGCAGCCTATGTAGTGCAATCCAGCGGCGGCGACGGCGACAACATAGCCGCCAGACCAGCCACACGGTCCACACGTCGGGCGGCGACGAGGCGGCGACGGGGCGGCGACGGCGACAACATAGCCGCCAGACCGGCCACACGGCCCGGTTCCTCAGAGGGGAAGTAATAACCGCAAAGCGAAAGCACGGCTTGGGGAAAAATGGACCCTCGATCCTCTCTCCAGATCGTCGTGTCTGGCCGATCACCCCCCCCCAACAAGTGATCGGACCACTCTGGGACACGGCTGGCGTCGGCGTTCGCCGCAGTGACCACCCTGAACCTCCCAGAGGGTCCCCGCGAGCAGGCCCGTCGCTGTGATCCGATCGCTGTGCTCCCACGAGCCCATGCTCCTCGGAGGCGGGCCCCTGGAGGCAACGGCGGCTCTCCCGCCCTGCCCAAGTCCTATCAAAACTGGCCCCCGGAGCCCGACTGGGGTCCAAGCCTGATCGAGGCGACCCCGCCGTGGCGACGAGCAGCCTCCAGGATGTCTGAGAAAGGGCGAACGACACCTCGGAGGGCCGCCGTTATCTCGAGTGGCCCTTTTCGGAGTTACCACCTGGCTTTCGCGACATCGCTCGGGTCTCTGAGTCTCCGGCGGCCGCCCAGGACGCGTCGGGCAGACCCCCGGAACGCTCTCGGCGAGGCGCAGCTGCTGGAGGCATCCCGAGGCAGCAAAACCCCCAGGAATCTCCAGTAGGCCATGGCGGCGCGCAGAGGGGGGCAGGGGGAGGGGGGAAAGGCTTCTTAGAAGGCTTCTAAGACGCCTTCCCCCCCCCCCCCCTACGCCCCCCCTCTGCGCGTGGCCGACCTCCGGTGGGCCAATGAGAAACGAAACGCGCCAGGCCGCCGTGGTCTCCAAGGGTCCTCCGCTGGTCTTCGGGGGCGTCCGGGGAGGGGGGCGTCCAACAGGGGGTCGCAAATGATGGTCGGAGGCATGGGCGCGGACGGGGGGGGGACCAGGGGACGTGTTGAAAGAAACATCAATCATTATAATCATAAGAAGAAGACGACTAATAATGGTAAGAGTAAGGAGGCTAACAATACTACTAACAATGCTACAAAGGATAAGCATGCTACTAATATTACGAATACGAAAAGAATATTACTGAGTAATTCTAATACGAAGAATGAGAATACGAACAAGAATAATAATAAAAGGTCATACTAACACGAGGAGAGGTATCATGGCTCTGGCCATGCTATCCCCCCGAATTGTCAGCCCCCTCTTGCCATCCCCCTCGATCGTCCGTTACTGAGAACTTCTGGTGACGCTCTGGACGAACTGGTCGCGACCCAAATCCGAGCTCTGGTCACGAATTCTGGTGACGAGCGAGCCGTCGACGTCTGCGAAACCCTCGCTTGGACCGCGACGCGCCACTCGTCGCTGCCGAAATTCGACCCCCTCCGGTCGCGACCGAACTCTGGCGCGCCCGAAATCCGTTACGGTGTCATTTCTGGTCGCGGATGCTCTGGGCTGGGCCGAGATCTCCCGAGGTGAGGGGCAACGATAGGGGGAGACTGGCATAGGGAGGAAACATCCACCTGGAATCGGCAATACATCGCCGACAGGTCGGCGATATGCCCTAGCAAACGAATCCGCATCTTACTGGGCAGGGTGGGGCTATTGGGCCCCTATCGACGATCAATGGGCGATTGGGGGTCGATGCATCCCCCTCTGTGCCTATCTCCCCAATCTTTGCCCCTGAAGATCTCCAGAGGCTGGGCCACGCTGGGGCGCGGTGGCTCCTTCTCCGGTCTCCCGCCGACCTCCTCTGGCCTCCCCCCAGCTTCCTCCGGCTCGCTCGTTCGCCAAGTGGTGAGCCAAGCCCGGATCCCCATCAGGCAAGCAGCAAGCGCTCGAGTCGCCACAGCCAAGTCGAACCCTTCCCGAAGCCGTGCGCTTGTCATCCTTCTCCTGCTCCGTCCTCCTTCTCCCCTGTCCCCCCCCCTCCTCTCGGGCGCGTCCCAACCGACCCCTGGCAAACCATCCCCTTCTGTAACGTCACCATACGTCACCGATGGCTTTCGAGCTCACCCCCGGCTGCATACATGCGCCTTGGGGCGAGGCGAGGGGGACGCCACAGAAAGGGGACGGCTTGCCAGGGGTCGGTGAGGCCGACCCTTATCCTCTAGGGGAACGAAAAATGGCATAAACAGAAAAACTCCGAGGTCCGCGCGGATTTCTTGGATCCGCGCTGGACCCCCCTCCCTGGCGCGCGGAGCGCGCCAGGGGCGGCGCCGGAGGCGCCACCAGGGGGCTCCAGCGCGGCTCCGAGACATCCGCGCGGACCTCCGAGTTTTGATGTTTATGCCATTTTTCGTCTCCCGATCCTCTTCCTGGCCCCCCCCCGAGATCTCGGGAGCGGCCAAGAGGGGGGCGTCCAAAAGGGGGGGGTGCAAATCATGACCGACGGCATGTGCGCGGCCCAGCGGGGGGGCCAGGGACGTAATGAAATAAGAAGAGGCGCCATGAAATCAGGGGAAATATCATGGCCCACGCCATGGGATCCACCCCCCCCCTAGTCATCACCCCCTTCTTTTCCGCCCCCGAAGATCTCTGGAGGCCGGGCCGCGCCGGGGCGGCCGGGGCGGGCGGGCGCGGGCGCGCCTTCTCCTCGGGAGAGCCGGCGGCGCTCCTGGTCGGCCCCTCCCCCGCGGTCTCGGCGCCCCGGGCGCCGCCCCGGGCGCCACCGTGCGCGGCAAGCGGCGAGCGGCGGGTGCCCAGGCGGTGCCCGGGGAAAGGGGGAGGAGGCGGAGGGGGAGGAGGGGGAGGGGGAGGAGGACAAGCTAGGTGCGCTCGCGTCATATCTGACGTCCTACCCCTCCCTCCCATCCCTTACCATGGCGCTGATTTTCTCTATCCGCGGACGCGTGTCGTAGCGGACCTGTGGCTCCGCGCGCGCGTGCGTAGTGGGTGGTGGTGCGCGTGCGTGCGTGCGTGCGTGTGTGCGTGGTTGTGGTGGTGGTGGTGGTGGTGGTGGTGGTGGTGGTGGTGGTGGTGGTGGTGGTGGTGGTGGTGTGGTGGTGGTGGTGGTGGTGGTGGTGGTGGTGGTGGTGGTGGTGCGGCGCGGTGGTGGCGGGCGGATGGGCGCGCGAGAAAGAGGCCCGCGCTGGGGCGAGAACGCCATCCTGAACGACGGAGGCCAAACACCGATCCGAAAATGAGGCCCACGCTGCAGCGGGAGCACGATTCGGAACGATTCGGGAGCAGAATTGAAGCCGGCGCCTCAGCGAGAGCAGCATTTTGAAAAAAACGCAAGCGAAAACCCGTTTCCCGGGAATCCTGTGTGTAAAAAACAATACGCGGGGGGGGGTCGGCCATCTTCGGGACGCCATCAGGGGAAGTGGGAGAGTATTCTCATATTGTGTAATTGTGGAGGGGGAGGAGGAGGAGGGGGAGGAGGAGGAGCAGGAGGAGGAGGAGGAGAGGCCGGGGGATTGTGGAGTGCCTCAATGTTCCAGAGGGTGTTCACGAGCCTGCACATGAATCCTTATCTTACCTCTCTCTATGAATACACACATATATATACATATATATATATATATATATATATGTGCACTCCTTCCTTGAGCTGTACCGTTATTCTGCCAGCCTCTTCAAAAACAAGAATGCCCCCTCGAGCATGGTCTTCGAAACTCACCCCCCGTACCAAACGGCATGGGGCTGGAACTTGAAGAACCATGCTCCTTTGTGGTAGATTTCAATCAGACTCCTTCTTGTGGTTGCAATAGGGATCCTTCTGCGAAGAGGGGCATTCGAACTCGCCAGCACAATGCCAACGCAATGCCAAAGCAGTGCCAATGCAATGCCAACGCAATGCCAATGCGATCTCAAATCCGATGCCAATGCGATGTCGTTGGGGGCAATCCTTTGCGGCTGATTTCAAAAGGAATCCTTTTTGCGGAGGGTTTCAATAGGAATGCTAAGGGAGGCTTTAGGAGTCGCCAGCGCAATGCTAAAGCAGTGCCTGCGCAATGCCAAACCAATGCCAAAGCGACCCCAATCCAATGCCAATGCTATGCCAATGGGGGCAATCCTTTGTGGTAGATTTCAATAAGAATCCTCCTGGGGGTTGCAATAGGAATCCTTCTGCGAAGGGAGGCATTCGAACTCGCCAGCACAATGCCAACGCAATGCCAAAGCAGTGCCAACATAATGCCCGTGCCATGCCAATGCGATCCCAAATCCGATGCCAATGCAACGTCGTTGGGGGCAATTCTTTGCGGTAGATTTCAAAAGGAATCCTTCGTGCGGATGGTTTCAATCGGAATCCTTCTGCGAAGGGAGGCATCAGGACTCGCCAGCGCAATGCTAAAGCAGTGCCAACGCAATGCCAAGGCGACCCAAATCCAATGCACATGGGGGCAATCCTGTGGTAGATTTCAACAGGAATCCTTTTTGTGGAGGGTTGCAAAAGGAATCCTTCTGCGAAGGGAGGCATTCAGACTTGCCAGCACACTGCCATCGCAATACTCAAACGGTGCCAACGCAATGCCAAATCAAAGCCAAGGCGATCCGAATCCGATGGCAATGTAATGTTCTTGGGGGCAACAATTTGTGGTGGATTCCAATGAGAATCCTTCTTCTGTGGGTTGTAATGGCCATCCTTCTGCGAAGGGAGGCATTAGGACTCGCCAGCGCAATGCCAGCGCACTTCCGACGCAATAACAACACAATGTTAAACCAATGCCAATTGGGGGCATCCTCGCTTGGTGTATTTCAACGAGTATCCTTCTGGGATGACGTCATTGCGAACCCGTGTTCGGAGGATTTCAATCGGGATCCTTCTGTGAAGGGCTTCGAATGCAATCATTCTGTGGAGGATTTCAATTTGGATCCTTCTTGTGTGTTTGTGTGTGGGGGGGGGTCACTAGGCATCTTCCTTGTTGGGGCGGATTAACAAGAATTTTCCTCTGGAGCGTCCGGGACTCGCCAGCGCAACGCCAAGGCAGTGCCGACGCAATGCCAACACAATGTTAAACCAATGCCAATTTGGGGCATCCTCTCTTGGTGTATTTTAATGAGAATCCTTCTGGGATGATGTCATTGCGAACCCATGTCCAGAGGATTTCGATAGAAATCCTTCTGTGAAGGGCTTCGAATCCAATCCTTCTGCGGAGGATTTCAATTTGAATGCTTCTTGAGTGTGTGTGGGGGAGTGGGGAGGTCACTAAGGCATCTTTCTTGTTGGGGCGGATTAATAATTTTCCTGTGGAGCGTCCAGTGCAATGCCAACCCAATGCCAGCGCAATGCCAATGCGATCCCAAATCCGATGCCAATGCAATGTCGTTGGGGGCAATCCTTTGTGGTGGATTTCGAAAGGAATCCTCTTTGCGGAGGGCTTCACTAGGAATCCTTCTGCGAAGGAACGTTTTAGGACTCGCCAGCGCAATGCTGAAGTAGTGTTGACTCAATGCCAGCCAGCACAATGCCAAGGCGACCCCAATCCAATGCCAATGGGGACAATCCTTTGTGGTAGATTTCAATAGGAATCCTTTTTGTGGACGGTTACAATAGGAATCCTTCGGCATTAGGACTTGCCAACGCAAAGCCAGCGCAATGCTGAAACATTGCCAACGCAATGCCTAGTCAATGCCAAGGCGACCCGAATCCGATGGCAATGTAATGTGCTTGGGGGCAACAATTTGCGGTGGATTTCAATGAGTCCTTCTTCTGGGGGTTGCTATGGGAATCCTTCTGCGAAGGGAGGCATTAGGACTCGCCAGCGCAATGCCAGCGCACTTCCGACGCAATAACAACACAATGTTAAACCAATGCCAATTGGGGGCATCCTCGCTTGGTGTATTTCAATGAGAATCCTTCTGGGATGACGTCATTGCGAACCCATGTTCGCAGGATTTCAATCGGAATCCTTCTGTGACTGGCTTCGAATGCAATCCTTCTGTGGAGGACTTCAGCTTGAATCCTTCTTGTGTTTATGGGGGGCGGGGTTGGGGGGGGTCACTAGGCATCTTTCTTGTTGGGGCGGATCAATAAAACATTTTTCCTGTGGAGCGTCCGGGACTCGCCAGCGCAATGCCAACGCAGTGCCGACGCAATGCAAAACCAATGCCATGGCGATCCCAATCCAATGCCAATTGGGGCAATCCTCTGTGGTAGATTTGAATAGGAATCCTTTTGTGGAGGGTTTCAATATAAATCCTTCTGCGAATGGAGTAATTAGGAATCGCCAGCGGAATGCCAGAGCAATGCCGAACCAGTGCCAATGCAATGCCAGCGCAATGCCAAGGCGATCCCAAGCCAATGCCAATGCAATGCCAACTGGGGAAATCCTTCGTGGTAGATTTGAATAGGAATCCTTCAGTGGAGGGCTTCGCCTGGAATCCTTCTGTGGAGGATTTCAAGATGAACCCTTTTTGTGGAGGGTTTCAATAGGCGTCCTTCTTGTAAGGGGTTTCAGTGGGAGTCCTTCTGTGGAGGGTCCCATCAGGATTCGCCAACGACATGCTTACGAAGTGCCATCGCAATGCCAACGCACTGCATAGCACAATTCCGGCGCAATGCCAAACCATTTCCAAACCAATGCCAATGCAATGCCAACGGGTGGATTCTTTCTCACGAAGCATCTCAATCGCAATCCTTCTGCAGGTGATTCCAATGTGAACCAACATGTGGGGGATTTCAATAGCAATCCTTATGTGGAGGGTTTCGATCGGAATCCTCCTGTGGAGGATTTCACTGTGAACCCTTCTTGTGGGGCTTTCAATAGGAATCCTTCCAGAGGTGATGGAAGATGAGGCCACGTCGGATTATTATTTTTTCGTCGCCCCCCCAAAACAAAAAAACATATATATTATATATATATATATATATAGATATATATATATATATATATATTATATATATATATATGTTTTTTTTTTGGGGGGGGGGGGCAGGCGAAGAAAACACATCTGGGGCCTCCCTCTCCTCCTCCTCTGCCTCCTCCTCCTCCTCCCGCTCCTGCGCCTTCCCCCATAATCATTTATGTTTCTTCTCCTGCCCCTCTCCAACATAAAACGGGAGGCCGCGCCGCGTTTCTTGTGTTCTTTTTTTTGGTTTGGGAGGGGGGGGGGGGTGCAGGAAAAGAAGAAAGCTCGATTCTGGGGAAGGAGGAGGAGGAGAGAGAATGATGATGAGGAAAAGTAGGGGAAGAGGGAGAAAGAGGAAGAGTGGGAGGAGGGGGAGGAGAGGGAATACGACTAATACTACGAAGAATAATACATGAATAATAATACTATTAATAATACTAATAATACTAATGTTCGAACACTCCACGAACACAAACTATACGAAAACACCCTTCGAAAGGCGAAGTACTCCACAATCCCCAGTTCTCGAGGAGGAGGAGGAGGAGGAGGAGGAGGGGAAGGGGGAGGAGGAGGAGGAGGAGGAGGAGGAGGTGGAGGAGGTGGAGGAGGAGGAGGTGGAGGAGGTGGAGGAGGATTTTTTGACATCCACGCACCGCTGCCCCAACAATAAAGCAGGATGGGCGAGTTCCTGCAGTGACGGTGCTGCCTTTGCACGCCTGGCTTAAAGCATAAATACCCCGTGGGAGAGAGACGCTCCCAGCCAGGACATGAGTTCGAAGAGAACCGCAGCAGAGAGCCGTCGCTCAAAAGAAGCAGAGACCTAATCGGACGAGCCCGATGAGAAGTGAGGTCTGCTTGAGGATGCTCCCGCGGCCCTGCCCTCCCTTCGGGAGGCGGTATCCGCAAGACGGAGCTGTCCTGCTTCATCGTAAGTGTCACCCCCCCCCAGCTCCAACCCCGTCCCGCCGCCCCGCACCGAGGGAGGAAGAGGAGGATCAGAGGAGAGGGGGTCCACCCTGAGAGCAGGCTCTCGCGGGTGGCGGCCCCGTAGGGCTCTGTTGTAATTAGTGCGCCCGTGGCGCTTGAGACTCCCAAAACATGCAGATGAAAGTCCGCTCTTCTCGAACCTGCCTCGATGAAGGAAAGCACCGCAAACTGTACACAGGTAGCAATCCACACCGTCTGAGCAAGTAAGAACGACTACACAGTGGCCGAGCTGGTCTGCAACATCAAGATTGGTGCGTACAGCTGACTGAATCCCAGAGCAACGTCCAGGCAAGGGGAGATCTTTCGCCCTCGAGCCTACGTAACATACAGAGCACTGCCAAAACTTGCCACGCCTGTTCCATTGATGCACAGGGCCCTCGGCCAAGCCTCCTTCAGCCCTAGGCTTTTTGACCAGCACGCATTCAGACAGGTCGAGGCGCGGCCATCTCGGAAGCAGCGTGGCAGCTAGACGGCAAACTGTCTTGGAAATAGCAATCATTCGAGAGAGTGCTTCGTCAACAGCATTCGCAGGGCGAGGGCGATTGGCCGCTCCTGCTTTTGCTGCTGCGTCAGCATGGCCGTTACCACGCCTGTGCACGCGCTCATCATCCGAAATGTCACCTTCCTCGGGGTCTAGGTGCGCGCGCACCTTAGATACACTCGAAAGATTGTGGCATTTATTCACGTACTGAAACACACCAGAATATTTTCGCTTATAACTGAGACGCTGCACGGCTGGCAATTGGTAATGCTTGACTACCGCAGCACAGTCCGAGTGCCCTTCTGCTGGACCGACTGTCTGCAAGCTGGCCATGCCTAGAGCAACAAATTCAGCTGCAGGCGCGCTCTGAGGCAGCGGGGCATGCACAGGGCCGAAGACAGACGACAAGAAGCAGCCTGCATCATCGACCCTGCTCACGCCCCAGCCCGCTCTACAAAGGTCCGCAATCGGGTGCCTGAAACACGAGCCATCGAAAAACAGCTTACCAGCCATGTCCCCGTCTTCTCCTACAGGAGAACCGTCCAATCTGATCTCCGTCCCTCCCGACGCGAGCGGAGCAGGCCAGGCAGCGCACGGGTGCCCGAAAACTCCACGACAGAACAAGAGGCGATCACCATCAGACAGATCGGACAACGCTTGATCTAGAGTTGAGGCCTTGGCGATCTCCTCCCGTTCGTCCTGGCAGGCAGAGCAGGTCCACAACCTGTGATGCATAGTATCGCGCTCGATGCCGCAGAGTGGGCAAAGAAGTCGCTCTTCAGGCAATTCATATCCAAAGCTCGCAGCACGATCCGCGGTCCAAGCTCCGTTGCAAGCAAGATTACGAATGCATCCTTGGCCAAGTGCCGTATACTTCTTACTGCTAGCCTGAGCGCGCACAATGTCCATGCAGACTCTGTCCCATCCCGCCTCCCACTTCTCGGCAAGGCTGCACTCCAACAAACGAACACACTGTTTGCGAGCGAGGTCTTTGAGGAGGGTGGGGCTGACGAAGGTGAGGAGGATATCAACTCCGTCATGGTCTCCGATGGTGGCAAAATTGGACATGGTCCATTTAAGCCTCTTGAGCGATAAATAAAGCGCCGAGACGGGACCAGAGACCTCGGACCATTTGGTGATCTTGGCTCCTTCCTCGAACACCAGAGACCATGCGCGGTTTAACTCGGACACCGGGATGGAGTAGAGGAAAGAATGACACTGACCAGCCCAAACCTCCTTGCTCCACCGAATGATAGGCGCACACACTCCGTGCCAGCAAGGATCGTTCTCCATCGCCAAGGCGGCCGTGAGTGACCTGCTCCCGCTGGACGGCCTTAAACATTTGCCCGCAGCCACACGCATGATCTGCAACTCTCTGTCGCTCACACCGTGGACCTCGGACCCGTAAAGCAAACCAGGTAAAGGACCAGACACAAACAACTTGGTGGCGGACCTTCCCAGGAAACGTTTTTGTCGGGCAATACGTCGGACTCGGGTTTGAAAAACTTTGGCTCGGCGACGCTGCTTGGGGTTCCGACCTCGATACCTCCGCGTCTTGCCAGCAGCGTAATCAATCCCAAGATTGACCGCGGTGCTACTGGTACCTGATCCAGCGAACTTACCGAGCCACTCCTGCAAACATCTTCCAATCTTGGGGCAACTGGCAATGACCCCCGCTTTGTCGGGAGCAACTTCACAATGCAGCTCGTCCACCACTGCCTTAAATACTGCAGCCGAGCCGTGCTTCAAACCTCGCAACACATCTTTGAACTTACCTGTGGCAATCAACCCAAGATCGTCAATGTAAAGGTCGAGCGAGGTAGATGGGTAAAGAGGAATGGAAGAGAACGAGCGAATGAAATATATGCGAACAAACGTGGTAGCCATACTACACCCAGCAATCACTCCCCTTGTGGCCCTGTAGGGCCCGTCGATGTAACCAGCAATGTTGATGAACCTCATAGCCTTGTAGGTGTTGATACATAACTGAGCTATGACGTTAGGAAAATCTTGTTCAATACATCTGGACGCTAGTGCTTCGAGATAGATCAGCTCGTAGAACTTATACGAATCCCAAAGCACCGAGGCAGCGACGTCCCCTCGCCTGGTGGACATCTCACTGCGAAGGGTCTGGCGCCAGACTACGTCGGAGGCGCTCTTGATACCGTAGCCACCGAAGAACGATCTCATGTGGGACCCCTCCCACTCCAGCGCATACTGTCTACGTATGGTCCCCCATATCCTATATAAAGAGGTGAAAATCCCAATAGGACGGAGTCCCCCCCATGGGTTTGGGGAGCATGGCCAGCATAACAAGGCGAATCTGAAGAGGCAGCGAGGAAGTAACCTCACAGACGGCAAGGATGCAAGACAACACTCTGAGGGCCCGGTCACAGAGACTGTTGAAATGACGCATGTGGAAACCATCCACCGAAACAGCCGATCTACCCGCATATTCTTTACTGGCAGCCCTAAGCTGCTCGGGGGTAATCCTGGACAAAGGCTCCATGGGAATGGAATCACAAGTCACAGAAAAATCGTCAACACTCGAGTCGGCAAGCCAGAGCGCCGAGAAACGCTTTCCTTCTGCCTTAAGCAGCGCAAGAGGGTCAGCCACCACCTGGCCGAGAGCCGAAAGCGTCGAGGATGGAACCCAGGCTTCAACAGGTCTCGTCCACAGGTGGGCCGATCTCGCCCCCTGGTCCAAGTCCTTTTGAAGCCATTCCTTCCACGACTGCTCTCCCTCCTGGCGCGAGAGAGTGCAGGCAACCGTAACCGCGGCGTCCAGCCGCTCCTGTAGGCCTGCAGCTCGTACAGGGTCCTGGTCAGCATAAGAGATCTCAGGCTGGACCTCAGACAGCAAGGGGCCGCGGGGGCCAGAGGAGATGTGGTCGCACATGAATTTAGTGGGGTGGAGAATAGAGGTCGTCCAGTCAGAGGGGTCGTGGACGCCGTCATCCACGCGCTCCGAGGCACAACGATGAGGACGCTTGTCCTGGCGCCACGCACGGAAAGCATGGGCCAGCCACTTGATGATGAACAACTGAGGGTGTCTACACGGACGGTGGTCTCGCTTATGAATGTCGACCCACCAAGTCTTAGGCGCCTCCCCTCTACACCCCATCCTAGGCAGGGTCTTCTGGTACAGCCCGCACAGCTCGCGTTCAGCCTTGTTCGCCCACGCTTGATAGAGCTTGTTCAGCGAGACCCCCGAGTCCTTATCCCCCGCGCGCGCAGCACAAAGGACAGACTCGGCCATCACTTCCTCAGTCCCCCAGCTCGGCGGACACGGGCAGGGCCCCACAGGCACGACAGACGGCAGGGAGGAGGCTTCCTGAAAGCCAACACCTTGAGCTCATACAGTTGTGAGTGGAACTTGATCGTGACAGGGGCATGAGGGGGCATGGGGGCACTACGGTCAACCCCAACCGAACGAACACCTTTAGACAACCCACTCGACACAATAAAATAATCGTAGTTTTTCGACCCGGCCTCGGACGTGGAAGTGCACGTCGGGCTCCCCGAGGTCACGAGCTGAGCCTCAAGGGTTTCAGCAAATTTAGATTCCCCTAACACCTGCGGTTCCATGTTAAACTCGCCTCCAATAACATAGCCGCTGAGGGTGGAGGA
Organism: Prorocentrum cordatum; assembly: GCA_963575745.1. NCBI lineage: Eukaryota > Dinophyceae > Prorocentrales > Prorocentraceae > Prorocentrum > Prorocentrum cordatum. Next base: position 278,135 of record CAUYUJ010013681.1, on the reverse strand, counting down.
AACGAATCCGCCAATCTTATACATAGTGAACTGATTGCTATCCGAGAGACCCTGGCAGTCGTGGAGGTAGCAGCTGACCGCCGCAACGGGCTGCTGCCCTCCAAGATTCACGAAAGCTCCGATAACGCGATACGGGACCAGCTCACAACCTCCAGGGGGCTCGAAGAGGCCGACGAAATGCCTGCGCATGACCGCCACCCCCGCAGAGGTCCCCGTCGTCGACGTAACCTTAGCTGGCAGCGCAAGCATCTTCCACCCGTTCCTTAGAGCCCACTGCTGAGCTTCCGAGATCCGATCCGCTCCCAAATGGTGTTCCTGCAGGAGGACCACATGGGCCGAGGTGGTGAGCAGCCAATATTTGGCCGTGTTCCAAGCCGTGCAGTTGCCTGACACGGCCTCAAGAGCCGAAGATGACAAACTGGCAGCACTGGCTGCCTCAAAAAAATTCTGCTGTCCAGAACTGGCCGGTTTATAACCCTGGGGGGGATCGGCGGGATAGGCTGACACGCCGTGACTCAGAGCACTCCGACAGGAAACGGCCCCGTGGCCCATGCTCGAGTCTTCGGACTCATCAGCAAACAAATGATAGATATAGTTGCGCAAGCTGAGCCGAGGTGAAAACCGAAGTCTATGCTCGCACTCAGCCCTCACTTCGTGAAAGTCTGATCCTGGGACATGTACTGGCTCCTGGAAATCCCCCCTCCCGCCAGCGGCGTCAGCCACGCGCGGCAGGGGGGGAAGCCTTAGAAGACGCCTTGGCTGCGACTGCCATGGCCTTCTTTGCCCTGGACCGTGCATCCTCAGGTTCGTCAAGCTCAGCGTCATCTGCCCCTCCGACGGCGACTTCGCCAGGAGATACTTGAGGTTGAGCAGCAGCACCAGGCTGATCACTGCACGGCGGTGCCGAACCTGATGCAGAGCTCGCCCCCGATGTACCCGCTGACGGCTCAGAAAGTTTGTCAGCACCAGCACCAGCTTCAACAAGCCCATGCTCGCCACGACGACGCTTTTGCTGAAGCTTACGAAGGTGTTCAGCATGAGCCTTCTTGAGTTCACTGGCCTTGTCGATCGCCCCCGAGAACAGCTGCGCTGCAACCTCCTGCAACTGCGTGTTGAGCGTGTCCCTGCGCTCATCCAAGATCTGCTGATCCTCGGGGGTGACCACATACACATCGCTGTCGATCGTGAAGAGCGAGGGCGTGTCGATGAAATCCAACGCTTTAGCCTGGCCCGACACAATATCTTCCAGCTTGAGTAGCTTCGTGTTGCCGTCGGGCGTCTTTGGTGTACGCGGAACGATCCCTCCAGCCAATTCTGTGACGATCTGCTTGTAGTCCGCGTCGGCCTTGTCCAGATCGTCGTTGGTGTTCTTGATCATCTCCTGCTGCGACTCGAAATGCTCTCTCGCCTTGTCGAGCTTGCCGAGCTCCCTGGCCAGGACTCTCTCAAGCTGCTGTACCTTGGAGTGTGCCTTGGACGCTCGGGCTTGAACGGGCTCTTGAGCCGCAGGAGGAGGTTCCACTTTGTCCAGGACTGCCTGCCACTTCTTTGCACCGTCAGTGTCTCCCGCTCGCTTGCTGAGCTCCACCAAAGAACGCAGCTCGGACGCGGTGAGAGAGGCACCCGTAGTAGAAAGGGCTGGCTGCTGCTTCGAACCCATGTGCAACGGACCTGGACGCCACGGAAGAGGAGGCCAGTGTGCGGCACCAGTAGGAAGAGCAGGATCGCCATGGCCAGCATCACCACTGCGGTCAGCCCCACAATGCTTGCAGTAGCTCCAGATCTGTAGGTTCTTCCTGCACCCGCAGCTGTCGCACTTCCATCGTCTGGATGAAGGCGGGGGCGGCGGCACAGGGATCCTCCCACTTGAACTCCAACCCTTGTTGTACCAGTCCGACGACCAGCGCTTGGTGTTCGACCATGCACTGCCATCGCGGCTCATGAAATTGACTCTGACCCGAGCCACTCTGGCTCGGAGATGCAGTGTGCCTTTTCGAAGTTCGCACCTCCAAACTCTGCAAAAAACAAAGCCGAAAAAGGCTAGAAGGAGGTGGAAGAGGAGGAAAGGAGGACGAGGAGGAGGAGGAGGAGGAGGAGGAGGAGGAGGAGGAGGGGGAAGGGGGAGGAGGAGGAGGAGGAGGAGAAGGAGGAGGAGGAGGGAAAAGGGGGGAGGAGGAGCAGAAGCACAAGGAGAAGCAGGAGGCTCACTACCCATAGAGGGTTAAGGAAAAGGATGAGGGCAATGATACTGATGGGGCTAATAGTAAGGAAAGGACACGTAAGGAGAAGGATGAGAATAACAGTAAGGCTACTGAAAGGGATAAGGGTAGCACTAAGGATAATGATACTGATTATGATGACGGTGATGATGACGATGATGACGATGATTATGCAAATGCTGATGCTGCTGATGATGATGATGGTAATGATGGTGACGATGCTGATGATGATGGTGATGATGATGATGATGGTGATGATGATGATGATGAACATGATAATGATGATGCTGATGTTGCTGATACTGGTGATGACGATAATAATGATGATGATGATGAGGAGGAGGAGGAGGAGGAGGGTGTTGATTCTGACTATGATGATGGTGAAGGTGGTGCTTATGATGATGATACTGGTGACGATGACGACGATGCTGCTGAAGATGATGATGACGACGCTGATGCTGATAGTGATGATGCTGATGATGACGATTATGCTGATGATGATGAGGAGGAACTGGAGGATAATGAGGAGGATGGAATCGGAGAGGATGGAGGATGATAGCAATTTGCCCGAGTGACAATTTTGTTGCTCCATCATGTGTGGACCAAGCCACCACTAGGGGCGTCGCCACTTCCTCGAGGATACTGATCCCTCAAGGATGCCCAGAACCTCCTCAAGCTCCCAAGATTGTCCAACAACTTCCTCGATCCTCGATCCCCGAACCTCGACCCGCAGGGGGAGGTGGCGACCCACTTGGCTCTTCCCGGAGAGCCGCTCGAAGACGGTGCAGAACGTTCATCAGGATTGCGGTGCATCGAGCATCGGAATTCGAGGCTCTTGGACGTCGTCGGACCCTCAAGAGCATTCGGAGGCCTCCACGACCTCCGAAGATCCTGTGGGCCCGAAGGGACGTCCAGACGGCCGAACACCCAGTGAGATAGACGCTTTGTTTCCTTCCATTTCGGTCGCTTAGGGCCGTCTTCGGGCCCCACGACCCACCAGAACGATGCAAATCTTCGTCCACTTTGGGCCGTCTACGGGACCCTGGCGCTTTTCTTCCATTTCGGCTTCCTGGCGTCGTCTTGGGGCTGGATGGAAGTCCAGCTCCGGGAGCGAGAACTCCTGGGGCCACGGATTGATCAAACGCAATCCGCCAAAGATCTGGGGAGGGCGAGACGGTGGACGGAACACAATTGGACAATGCTCACTCCTGCCTCGAACGGTTCAATGCTGGCATCGGACTCGCTGTATGACTTATGCATATCGGACTCGTCGAAGTTACCAGCACCAAGACTTAATGAAAGGTGTATTTCCTGCAACTTCCTCTCAACTCCTACAAGTCCCAGATGAATCAATATCGAGCCCTACGACGAGCCCTACCAGTCCCCACGCAGGGCACGCCTGTCTGACTCAGACGGGGGAGAGCCGAACTCGACACTTTGGCTGGTCGGACGAAAATCCGAGCCCGCCGAGTAATCTCCACGGGCTGCACAGGCGAGGGATATGGCTGACTGAGACCGGTTTTCGGGCCATAACTCGGGCCTGCAGCCTGCAGCGACTGTTCAGGGCGACTCGGGCACCCCCGCCACGCTCCCAACGAGGCGCAGCCGCTGGAAAAAGGCATCGACCCCCGGGACCACCACAGCCACCCAGGACTCCCAAAGAAGCCCCAACGCGTTCGAGACCTCCTGGACCCGTAACGCCCTGCAAGACAAGACGAGGCCAAGACAAGGACAACATCGGACAAGAATTGACCTGGGATGTCTGAGATCCGGCGGTTCTGGAGAATGTATTGGGCATCGTACTTAGCCTTCCCAGAGCGCTCCAGAACGCTCTGAGAGCGTTGCGAGCCAGACCTCATCCTAGAGGGCAAAAAATCCACTCCCATAATAACCACCCCGACAAGCGAGGCCGTTTAGCAAGCGCACCCAAAGAAGGAATCAAACAGTGCAGGACTGTTTAGTAAACGCCCCGGGCCGTTTAGTAACCGTCAATTGTCGGGTCCGGGTGTTTTTTTCTCCCTTGACCGCCGATTCTCCCTCCTTCCCGATCCTCCATCTTCAACAGAGAGTGGCGACCCCCCCTAAGCCTCGGATTCCCTTTCCTTCGTGAGGCTCCTGGAGGCCGAGTCAGGCCTGCGTGCGTACGACGGGCGTGTGGGGGGTCGCTGGGCGTGCGTAGGAAGTCTACGCTGGTATCCTATGTTCTAATGCTTTTGAGCATGCCTGGACGAGTTTCGAGTGGTCGTGTTGGGTACGGTCGTCTTGGAAATGGTGATGTCCTTGGAAATCATAGGGGGCCCAGACTTCGCGGGAATCTCCCCTCAGTGCTGCCCGGCGGGAAGCGTCGGCGCCTGAAGCTCCTCCACCGGGTGGGCTGCGGCCGCGGTGCGGGCGACCAGCTGGCGGCGTCGGCCTCTCGGGCCGTCGTCGCCGTCGTCATCGACGCCGTCGTTCGTCGTCGTCGTTGTCGTTGTCGTCGTCGTCGTCGTCGTCGTTCGGCGTCGTTAGTCCTTAGTGGTTCGTCGTCGTCGTCTTTCGTCGTTCGTCGTTCGTCGTGGTCGTGGTCGTGGGCGTGGTCGTGACCGTGGTCGTGTCCTTGGTCGTCGTCGTCGTCGGGGGGGTGGACGAAGAGGAGGATGGAAGGGGGCCCTCCTCCTCCTTCTCCTACCTCCTCCCTCCACCTCCCCCTCCGCTTCCACCTCCTTCTCCTGCAACTTGTCAGCCTCCTACTTATCTTTCTCTGTCCTCCTCCTCCTCCTCCTCCTCCTCCTCCTCCTCTGTGCTCCCCGTCCTTATCCTTCTTCCTTCCCCGCCTCCTCCACCTCGCAGTCCTTCTCATCCTGCTTCTCCTTCACATACTACTCCTGCGGAGGGGGGGAAGGAGGGAGGGGAAAAGGGGAGATAGGGAATGATACCAGAGGAAAACCTCAATCAGGGCTATAGGGCTATAGGGGGCTATAGGGCTATAAGGCTATTGAGCTATAGGGCTATAGAGCTATACGGCTATAGAGTTGTAGGGCTATAGGGCTATTGGGCTATTGGGCTATAGGGCACCCCCGGGCACCCCTGGGCACGCCCGGGCACCTGGGCACCCGGGCATCTGGGCACCGGGCCCCCCCGGGCCCCCCCCCGGGCACCCGGGCACCCCCGGGCACCTGGGCGCCCGGGCATGCGGCGAAAATAGGCGGCAAGCTTAACCTAACCATATGAATCCGCTAGGACCCCATACAGAGGCAAGCTCTGATTGGGGAATGGAAGAGGGAGAATGACGGGGGAGGGACGGTAAAGGGGGAGGATATCATGACGCATCAGGCAAGCGAGGGCTAGGGGTGGGTGGTGATTGAGCGGCGATGGCGGCGGCGGCGGAGGAGATGGCACACACACAAACACAAACACAACCACAAACACACACAAGCAAAAACGCAAAAACAACCACAAGCATAAACACACACACAAACACCACATACACGCAACGAACTAGCACACAAACGCACAAACACACACACACACACGCAAACAGACACACACACACAGACAAGCACAAGCACACACCAAACACACACCATACACACCACATACCACACACACACCACACACAAGCACACACACACGCAAACGCAAACACACACACACAACCACACACAAACACACACACACACACACACGCACACAATCACCACAAACACAAACACACACACACACACACGCACGCACGCACGCACACACGCACGCACGCACGCACACACGCACACACACAGACACACAGACACACAGACACACAGGCACACAGACACACAAACACAGAGACACACAGACACGCGGACACACAGACACACAGACACACAGACACACAGACACACGGACTCACGGACACACAGACACAGACACAGACACAAACACACAGACACAGACACAGGCACAGACACAGACACAGACACAGACGCAGACGCAGACGCAGACGCAGACACAGACACAGACACAGGCACAGACACAGACACAGGCACAGAAGCAGACACAGACACAGGCACAGGCACAGACACAGACACACACACACAGACACAGACACACACACACGCACACACACAATCACACACATATACACGTACACACACTCACTCACACACTTATATACTGACACACTTACACACTGACACACTTACACGCTTACGCACTGACACGCTTACACACACTTGCACACACACTTACACACTTACACATTTACACCCTTACACACACACGCACACACACACACACGAACACGCACACACGCGCGCACGCGCACGCGCACGCGCACACGCACACGCACGCACACACGCACACACGCGCACACGCACACACGCACACACGCACACACGCACACACGCACACACGCACACACGCACACACGCACACACGCACACACGCACACGCGCAGACGCGCACACGCGCACACGCATACACGCACACATACACACACGCGCGCTCAGAACCGTGATCCACTGGCAACTTTTGTAAGTACAAATTACCTCAGGCTAGTGCCCACGCCAGTGAACCGCTTCGAATCAACCTAGTACACAGTTTCTGGCTGGAACGTAGATACTGTTTGAAAGCAGAGCTCCCTCCCCCGCGGGGGTCCACAAACCCGAGGAAAACAATGGACCGCCCTCCGAGAGGAAGGGGAGGAGGAGCAGAGGTGCGACAAGAAGGCGGAGTCTCCTCGGCAGCGGCGGCAGCGCCCGCCCGCGGCCGAGCTCCTCACATGAAGTCGTTGTCGATCCCATCGGCGACGGCGTCGACGGCAGTGTCGAAGGAGTTGAAGACGAGGCCGTCGCTGACGGCAGTGTCGATGTCAGTGTTGTCTTGGCCGTCAACGACGGCAGGATGGGGCGCTGCAGGCACGGATGCATCCAGTCCGCGGGGCGCAGCATGAGGCCCGTCTCGAGGCAGATCTTGGTGGACATCTGGTGCAGGTGTGCGACCGAACTCAGGGCGGTTGCCACCCATGTCCAGACGATCCAACGCAGCACGGCGGGCAGAAAGGTGTGCAGAGTAGTCATCACGCCTTCGTTCAGGACCATTCTTCATCTCCAGGTACATATAGTAGGACAGTACGAGCCTCCTCATCGTAGCCCACATAGATCTTTCGTGTGTGTCGTCACGCTCGTACTCTCCTTCATCGCCAAGGCCAATCCTCGCCAGAACTGTATCATGAGAAAAGGCACGGGGAAGGCAAACATGATGTTGAAGACGAGGACATACAAGATAGTGTTGAATAGCGTCGTCGGCATCACATCCAAAGGCACATTGAGCTCGCTCAGGGTGAACATGCATTCTCGAGGTTGTGTGCCACCCGCCTGCCAAAGTCCGAACCGCAATCCACCGCCACGAAGGAGACACCTTGGCTAGGAAGGATTTCAGGTGGAGCCACCTCGTCCGCAAACTCCGCATGGATATCGACATGCCATACCACTTTTGCAGGCGCTTGAAGATGGTCTGATGAAATCTATCAGGGAACATCCGCGACGTGATTTGTTGAAGGAAGCATCTTTGAGGTCGCGGACGATGTCCAGCTGCACGTGCGTCCTCAGCCGTCTTGCGGGCAATCTCTGCAGCAGCTTCCAGGGATGAGCTCGATCGCGCCGGTAGCAACGGGGACTGGCCCGAGTTCAGAGCGGCGTAGCGCTGCACTATAGCCATCGGCTCTTTCCAGAAAGGGGGTGACCATCGCCCCCTCGCAAATGCAGGTAACGGGCAGTATTGGACCGCCATGGCATCGAGCAAGCCAAGAAAGTGCGTCCAGCCTACGATCGTGTAGTTGGCCATGCGCCACATCGTGGCTACATTGTACAGTTTGAGGGATGTTGGCGAGGGGGACGTCATCCATGTCGACATCGCTAGGATATCCTGAAGCCTGAACGTGCTCGGGGGCATACGCAGAACACGATGCAGGGCATGTATTTCTCGTGCCAGAGCCACTTTAGGAAGCCAGAAGAATTGCGCGAGGTAGCTCAGGACCGTGATGATCGAGGTCTGATAAAGCCGTGCCAGTGCATCCGTCGGGGCACCAGAAGTAGACAAGGCAAAGAGACGGTCCCACCACTTCGGGACAGCCTTCAACCATTGCAGTTCATTGGTCGCTCCAGGTCCAATATGTGCGCCAAGGTAGACACCAACATCAGCAATCAAGAAGTTACTCCAAGCTGGAATCTGTTCTGCCAAGAAAAAGCGAATCACAGACCGTACCTGATCGTCAAGAGCAGCCCAAAGAGGGATGATCACACACTTGGTCACATTGATGGCGAGGTGGCCGTACTTTTCTGCGCAGTCGAAGACCTGGTGGATCTTGGGCAGGAGACGCAAATGGTTCAGGTGTACGCCTAGATCGTCAGCGCATGCGGACGCAGAGCCTTCTTCTTCGGTCGGGAGAATCTCGGCAATCGCTCTGAGAATGACATCCATGGCGATGGCCCATATGGTACCAGAAAGAGGGCAGCCCTGCGCGACACCAGAGCGCATGTAGCACACGAAGCGGTAGGCGCCGTCCAACGTGATCATGGCCTGGCCACCATCGTAGAGGGCACGTACGGCATTAATGAAGCCCTCGGCATACTGAAAGTTAGCGAGCGCTGCAAACAACCACTGCCTTCCCAGCGACGGGAAGGCCGCCGCAATGTCGAACAGGATCTGGACTGGATGTTCTGACTCAGCAGATGGCCTCCATCCAGCAATCCTCCCCAGCGTGTCCATGATCATTATGTTATTGCAGAAGTTGCGGCCTCTGATGAAGCCTTGTTGTATAACGTGCGCCCGTTGCTCCACGGTAGTTTTCATCTGCTCGTTGATGGCCGCCGCGAAGATCTTGGAATCGGTGTTCTTCCTGGAGATCGGCCGCAGGGCCGCTGCAAGCCGAGTGCAGGTAATGTTGTCCATCTCCTCCGTGCCCTTGGGGATGAACGAGAACAGTGAGTCATTGAAAGAGAAAGGTGCCACTCCAGTCTCCATCGCCTGCCATGCGATGTCATCTAGCGCGTCCAAGGCACCCGTCGTCGCCGTCCACGCTCGATACGGAAGTCGGTCCGGCCCTGGTGCCGATGCACGAGCACGCTGAGCGGCACGTCGGAGCGCCGCCACCGAAGGAGGAACCAAGGCAGGTGGTTGAAAAGGAGGAGGCGCGTGCCGAGCAACAAACTCCTTCATACCAATCTCGTCGACGGGCTTGTCGGCAAAAATCGGGAGCCAGTGCTTCTGCAGCTCGTCCAGCATGTCCTGAGGTGATTTGACAACGGTGTCGGAATCAGGGATACGAATACCGACCAATGTGAGAATACGTGCAAACGGGGCCCAAGCTCGAGCACGACGCTGTAGAATGCGTGCTTGCTTCTGTTGGTGTTCAGCTTCTGGCGCTCGTTGGGCCAGTGCGGCTCGACGGGCAGACGTCAGCGCACGCTCCTTTCTTTTGATAAAGTGTTGGTGGTGGGCAAGACGTGACATTTCTGCGAACTCCACCTCCAAGCGCAGCGAGACAGTGCCTTCCTCGATGCTCAGGAACTGCTCACCAAGCGCGTTGAACGACATTAGGGCCCCCGCAAGCTCGAAGTCCTGCCGCCATGCCGCACGAGAGATGGAGCGCAGGGCCAGCAGCTTAACTTCATCAGAGAACTGAAAACGACGTCCTCCAGGCAATTCAAGGAGATGATTGCGTGTAAGTCGAGCAGCTTGGACCATGTTGTCTTTCGTGATTCTCCACAGCATAGGCGGGCTTGCGCACTTAGTGCGAGAACAGGACATCAAGCGCTCATAGAACTGCTGGTAGAGCGGGGTCTGGAACAAGAAGTCAGGGATCTGTTGAACTTCATCAACCTTGGGCCTGGCCGTCGCTATGGTAAGCCCTAAGATCGCATGGTCACTAAGCCGTCGGTCATTCAATAGTGTCGGGTCAACGAGCACTGCCAACTTCAACGAGAGATTGGGAATAGCATGTGGGGGGAGCGAAGTGAAGACTCTATCAATTCGCGTTTGTCGAAGTGTATGTGGATCAAAACGAGTTGGCTCACCAGTCGTAACTTCCGTCAACAAACCAAAGAGGCGTCGCCAGAACGCCTGCTGGAATGCATCCCCTCGAACAGTAGGAAGTATAATTGGAGCAGGCGTGACGAATGACACAGCTGGTTCATCGTGAATATTGAAGTCGCCCAAGGCAATGAAGATCCGCGATCTCGGCGACGAAGAGGCCCATGCAGCATAGCGTCTCCATTTGAGGTCTATCTCCTTGCGATGACGAATGGTGAGGTCAATGTTGTGGATATTCATAACGACACCAACACAAGAAGAGCCAGCAAAGACCTCCGCAACCTGGACGCGCCCAACTGCGAGGACAGTGTGGACAATCGTGAGCTTCGTGCCAGAGGTGTGTATTCGGTCCGCTGGTAGCGTCGGTACCCACGTCGCAGTCGTCCTCAGCGGACGGTGGTCTTCAGCATCCCGTGGGAGGTCTTGAAACCGACACCCGGGTGACGAAGAAGAGGTGGGTGAAGAAGAAGAACTCGAGGAGGAGGAAGATGTAGCATTGCCCACATCCAGACTGGACGACTCCCGTGATGGTGAAGAGCAGCACCCCGAGGAGCCAGAAGCCGTCGACGTCGGGGCCTCCGCTGCGAGATCTGCGATGTCGATGGGTTGGCCGAGGGCGTCCGCTTTCGGAATCAGCATGGCCACTCCACCAGTACTCGCAACTCCGCCACCACTGTAGAGGACATGATATTTGAAGGGTAGGGCCCCAACTGCTCGGCGAAGGCGTGGACCAGACCCGTGAACTTCTTGGATCAAGATGAGGTAGTTCATGCGCATGTATTGTTTCAGCAACTCGATCTTCTGTTTTCGCTTCTTGGTATTGATCGTGAGGAGGCCCCTAGCGTTCCACGACACCAGCTTGAACTGGGAGGGCGACGCGTAGGAGCCAGCGATGCTACCCCCACGACACTCCTCTGTCCTCGGCGAAGAAGTCGTTGAAGGCGCGCTCGATAGCGGCAGTGTCGATGTGAAGCTTCGTGGCCTGGGCATAATTCCAGATGATCTTGGTATCGATGTTGGGCGCAGCGCCCACGTCCAGACGCACCAAAGGCACGCCCACCGCAGAAACACTACCTTTCTGTTTGAAGGGGCGGAAGTCGATGTCGGCCTTGGATTCCTTGAGGAGGAGGTGCAAGCGTCTAGTCTGGATCTCTCGTCTGATCTGTCGCGGGCTCCTGTCTGTCGAGACATACAAGGGTACCGTTTGGCCCGCAACCGACATAGCCGAGAACTGGCGCCAGCTGCCACCCGCGAGCTTGAGGGCACGAGCCAGTGCCACTGCTCTCGGAGAAACCACAGCAGGGCCGCCAAGAAGACGAAGAATGAAACGTCGGGCAGGTACATCACCTTGAAGCGTGGCCGTGGAGATGTCGACTCCAGAATCCCTGAACCAACCCACGAGGGCCTGCTGAACCAGCTGCGGGGCCACAATGTCTGGAGCTCCAATGGAGAAGACCGCGGGGTCAGGAGGCCTGTCGAAGTCGGACTCGGCGATGACATCGGGGACCGCCGTCTGCGCTTCCGCGATCGCCAACGCCTTCTGGATGGTGTCGATGGCTTCCTTGTGGCGTTTCTGCTCGGCCTCGGAGTCCTGGATCCTCTGCTTGAGCTGCGCCAACTCGCTCTCGTTCGCGTCGATACGTTTCGCCACGGCAGCTTGCTCCGCATGGATCGCCGTCGCCACCGTGATAGCCGTGGCACGTTTGAACTCGGCCATGGTGGAGTCCACGTGCTCCGTGAGCTGCCTGTAAAGGGACTGGTGGATGGCCTCCACTGTTCCTGGGGCGGCCTCCACAGCTGGACCAGCGCCTGCTGCAGCGGCGGAGGGTACTCCTGCGGCACCAGGTGTGGCGGTACCAGCTGCTCCTGCTCGCCAGGGGTCAGCACGAAGAAGGGGATCATCATCAGCTGGTTGGGTGGGGAAGGCCTCCAGGTCTCTGGCGATCGATGCAATCTGCGACTCGGTGAGGGCTGGGTAGGGCGCCGTCGCACCGCCTGCTGCAGGAGGCGGTCCACCAGCGGGTCCACTTGGTCGCTGGGGATGCGGTCGATGGTCTGCAGCAGCTCGCTCGTCTCGGTCTCCGCGCCATCCTTCTCGACGTCGGTCCCGCTCATGCCGACGCTCTCGCGGCTCAGCAGGGCGAGGTCTGGCACTGTCGTAGTCCCGAGGAGGCCGCCGCTCTCTCCGCGAACCCCCACTGCGCGAGGTACGCGACTTGTCGTGGTCAGAATCACTGCCCGACATGATGGCAACACCAGTGCCAGCAGCACGCCGAGGATGTGGACGAGGAGCCCCTCCTGGCAGCGGCGGCCGCAGCGGGGAGCAGCGCACATGAAAGAGCAACGAGGACTGGATGGGAGCCTACCCCGCTTAGGCAGTGAAGAAGTAACCATTCTGGCTCTTGAGCCAAAATGGCTACGGAGGAAGGGGAGGAGGAGGAGGAGGAGGAGGAGGAAGGAGGAGGAAGAGGAGGAGGAGGAGGAGGAGGGAGGAGGAGGAGAAGGAGGGAGGAGGGAGGAGGGAGGAGGGAGGAGGGAGGAGAGAAGAGGGAGGAGGAGGAGGAGGAGGAGGAGGAGGAGGAGGAGGAGGAGGAAAGGGAGGAGGAGGAGGCGGAGGTCTCCGGAGGTTGCTCGAGGAAGAGGAGTAGGAGGGGGTGGTGGAGGTCCCGCTTCGCGATGCACAGCTCGCAGAGCACAACCGCCATCTGCCGGCCGACCCCATGGGGTTACCACCGGAGCCCTGGCGAGCAGACGAGACTCCGAAGGCTTCCAAGGGCGCGCTCCAGAACCCAGACCCCCGACGTCATGATTTTGTCATGACGTCGACCCCCACAGGCCTGGACCCATTCATTCCCTGGGGCGGGTTTCTCATTCTGAATCGCTCTTTGAAGGCCCCGAGGCCCAGTAGGGGCCCCCGCAGGCTGAAAATGTAGGAAAACCTCCGTCGCGTGGACCGCGTGTGGCAGCAGCAGTGGCAGTAAGTACTTTTCCCTTGAGCCAAACGTGTCGATACGGTCAGACACATACTAAGAACCCTAAAACAAAACCTGTTCGATAAAATCAGCTGACCTGCTACACAGGTCCAACTTTCTCCCAGGTTTTGCACCCTCGAGCCGCCCGGTCCCTGTGACCGGCGGAGGGAAGACAACATCAAGACTGTCTGCCGGTGCCCAGAGAGAAAGAGGGAAAAGGAACTAAGGAAAAGCGGAATGAGCGCAATATCATTGGAAAGCATGGAAGCAGGATGGATGAGAGGAGCAAGGAGGGGAGGAGGTACCACCACCACTACCACCACCAGCCCGGACCTGGTCCTGGAAGTCCTTCCACGAGATCATCACACCCTCGTCCAGGGCCCTACGAGACGCTGCCTGTGTGCGGCTCTTCAGCCCGGGCTGCGCCCGGCGGCGTTCAACCTCGGCGCCCTCGTCCACCAACACAAGTCGGACACTTGTCATGAGGTCGAAGAGGGCGGCGTTGCCCTTAGAAACGTCCTCTTTAGTGAGCTGGTCCACGGGCATCCTGCCGTGGGGAATCCAGCGGACCTTCCCCTGGGCCCGTTCTAGGGCCTCACATGTGATTGCCAAGTCGATAGCGGTCCGCCTGTCTCGGGCCGAGGCGCTCCCGTCTTTGAGCATGGTATCATATATTGACTTTGCATCGACAACGTGCACTTGTTGTTCACGAGAACCTAGTCTGCAGTTGCTACGCAAGACCGTAGTGAAAGGGCTGGAACATCTCACGTGGTCCTGAATGTCGACATCCTGGAACATGACGTCTCGGTACAGGATCTGAAGGTATTCAACCTCCGCGACCGCCGCGGAAAGTGCCTGGGTCTCCCCAGCGAGTGTTGAGGGAACCTTTCGTCTCAACTTCGAGCTGCGCCAGCCCAACACAGAGGCACGTACTGAGCAGTTGTCCAGAACGCTGCGATCGGCAGCCAGGACCATCCACGCGCCTTGCGTGGGGTCTTCAGGCAGCCCGCGTTCGTCCACCATGTCGTCGAAAGCACCGACCCCGCCGGCATCTGAGAACGATATGAACGCCATTCGTTCTGGATCTAGCTTTCATACCGTGAGGCCCCTAGAGGCCGTGGCCCGTAGATGTCTCACCAGTTTGTTGGCCAACATCGCATCGCCTGTCGTCGGTGCCTTGAGTCTGCTAGCGAGTATACTTGCTACTCCGGCGGCCTCGGGTCGGCACTCCCTACCTACCCAGTTGAATTTGTACACTAACGACCTCAACGCTCGAAATTCTGCCTGGTCCAGGGGACTGTGCTTGGACGACAGCCGCCCACGAGTCATGCTGAGAGGTTTCACTTCTTCCAGGATATACTTCTCTTGGTCCAGCGTTGCCCTCTGGGAGCTGATCGTGATGAGTCTGCCTGCGAACTCCACGGGTCCAGCATGACAGTCACGGTACTTGCCGAATTTTAAACGAGTCTCCAGAAGTTCTCTGAGCCAGGTCCGGGTAGCCTGGGTGCTGCTGCCTATGAAGAAGTCATCGACCTCTAGGAGGATCATGTTGAGAATCTCGCCATGAGATCCGTACCGGATCCACCAGCAGGGCTCCAATAACGACTTCTGAAAACCATGCTGGCCCAGGAACTTGACAACTGTGCGTCTCCACGCCACGGGCGCGTCATCAAGGCCATAAACATTAACACGCAGCAATATCAGAGATCCTTTCGGCAGCTCGATGCCCTCGCAGGGCTCGACATACACGAGACCTTGGGATCTAGTCATGGGGTCGGACTGGCAGAACGCGTTCTTGACATCCGCGATGTCCGCCCGGAGGCCCAAATTCATGAGCACATGGGTGAACATCGTGATGCTTGAAGTTTGGGGCGCGGGGGCGTAGACCTGGAGCGAACCTGAATCTGGGTCTCGGTGCCCATGGACACACCATCTAGATTTGGCCGTGGGCTCCGATCCAGTGCCTTCTACAGGCTTCCAGCGTCGGACCATCCGGCTCGTGATGATGCGGTCTGGCTGAGACTTCCTCACAATGTCCGCCTTGGCGGGAGGGATGACTTCGACAGCTCCGGTGCCCATCATGGCCTCCCACTCCTTGCGGTCGGACAGGACAAACCGCTCTCTCTCCGAGGGGGTCAGGGTCTTCAAACTAACTTCCCCCCCTCGACTGGCTGCCATGGCCCAGCTGCTCGACTCCACGAGGCCGCGCCACTCACTCACTGGCCAGGCCCGGACACCATCATCTTCATCACCACCACCACCACCGGAGGAGGAGGGGGAGGTGAGGAAGAAGTCCTCGGTCGCAGAGGACGGCCCGTCCTCCAGGTACTCCCGAGGGGAGCGACTCCGGGGCCTGTGCCTCCCTGCGTCGAAGTTGCGGACGAGGTCCGCCACGGACTGCCGGGGCTCGACGCCGGGCGTGATGGGCCCACGCTCGTCGGGCCCGGTCCCTGAACCCGGTGGAGGAAGGTGAGGAGGAGCCTCGGGAGGCGAGGGGGCAGAAGAGGAGGAAGGGCCCAGAGGGGGCCCCGGAACCCTGGCCGGTTCTTCGATCCGCGCCCTTTTGACCTCGGGCGGGCTCGAGATCGCCCGAGTGGACGAACCAAGACCTATGTCCTGCCGGGACGCATCCCGGCACATCGTCCGGCTGCACCAGCCGCCTTGGCCGAGGAGGCTGGCTGGAGGGACGCCCGCCTCCCGGTTTCTCCTCAGCGGGCCGAGCTGAGGACTCCTCGGAAGGAGGAAGAGGGGGAAAGGTAGGAGCCGGAAGAGGAGCAGAGGGAGACGGATCAGGAGAGGTGGAAGAAGGCCCCTCGGGGTCTCCGTCAGCGCTAGCCCCTGGAGTGGGTTGCCGAGAGAGAGCGGCGGGGGTCAGCTCTGGCGAACCTCCCGGGCCGCTCCCCGGATCGCTCCCTGGGTCCTCGGCAATGGAGGGCATCCTGGCCCTCTCAGTCCCGGCCCTGGCCTCCACGGATCCGGCGTCCGAACTGGGAGGAGGAGGAGGAAGGGGGCGCGGGCCCAGACGCCCCGGACCGACCGCCGGCCCCACCACGGAGGGGGGGGGAGGAGGAGGACCAGCTTCCGCCGGCTCCCTCGGCTCGAGACTGGGCCCTGGGACCCTCGGGGCCGCGTCGCTCCCGACCCTCAGGGGCTCGTCCCGGGCGTCGTCCGGGGGGGGGGCCCTCTCTCTGAACGTCCACGGCCGACGCTCTGCGCGCGTGGACTTGTCTCAGAAGATCCCTCCACTGGGGGCTGTGTGCGAGCTGCAGACCGTGCTCTTCCTCGGGGCTGGCGAGTCTGACTTGCTCTATGTAGCACTTCCAGAGGCGAGCCCGCACTGCGACCCACGCAGTGCCTCCTTCGCACAGAACGACCACACCCGGACCCGCCCATCCGTCTCTGCGACGCCCGAGAGCGTCGGCTCGCGACGTGGTACGGCCCATGTGCCTCCAGACGAACACCCATTGTCCAGGCGCAAACTCCTTGAAGCCTGGGGCCCGGGCTCGCGAGGCACGGCTAATCTTCTCTCGCGCGGTGACCTCTAAGGCCAGTCGCCTGGCGTTCGCCCTCACCTCTTGGGCTCGAGCAAACTCCGCGCCCGCGGCATCTTGCTCCGAGGCTGGACGGACCAGATCCTGCCACCCTGGGACCGCGCGAGCATCGTCAGAGAGGATGTCGTGGGGTAACCTAGGGTTTTGCCCGAAAACCAACTGGAGGGGGGCTGAAACCACCGCGGTGCCAGAAGCGATTTTTGTGGGCCACGAGCTCGTGGACGAGGTCGTCCAGTTCTTCGAGACTGCTGGGGATGGGGGCGCCGGCGTCTAATCCAGCCTCCATGCCGTTCCACGCGACCGTTCTGCCATGGGCTGTCAGCGTCGCACACGTGGTGCATTATTCCGCATTGCTCCGTGCCCCTAGCGAAACGCTCCCCGAACTCGGAGCCGCCATCTGACGCCAGGAAATCGGGCGCACCGAATGGGCGAATCCAGCAAGCGACGAACGCGCTCCACACCGTGGCTGCGCGAGCGTTGGCCAGTCTCATACGGATCTGAAGGTTAAAGCCGTGGTCAACTATGTTGACAAACGGGTGGGTGACCCCGGCAAGCTCCAGATAAAAGAGATCTATGCCCACGATATGGTTGAAGCGGAACGTCCTAGGCAGGGCCACTCGTCGGTGATTGTCCACCCTGCGCTTCTCCTCGCATTCTGAGCACCGGAACTTGTTCCGGGCCCACCGCACGAGGTGTCGCTTCACTCCCCCCGCGCGCAGGACCCGACATAATTTCCTAGAGTCAGGATGGCCCATATTAACGTGGAGCTTGTATATGAGTCGCTTCTCATCCTCGCTCGGCTAAGGGTCCGGCAAGGTTTCGCCTCCTGGACCCCTGCGGGGTTGACGGGTCTCGGGCTCGTCCCCACTATCTTCCGTCCCGGTTTCCTCGCCCTCGACCTCGTCCTGAGGAGGGGCCTGGTCTTCCGCCGCTGCCGCCGGGAGGTCCACCTCGGTGAGTTCGGCCCATGTCGGCCGCCTCTTCCTTGAACCCCCGCTCCAGTGCTCTGTCACCGCTCGAGCAACCAAAAGGACGAAACGCAGAGGGTATCGCGCAGCCCTCGAGGTCTGCCAGCTTCCTTCCAGGACAGCGTGTCGGTGGCCACCCGTGCAGAGGTGTCCGTCCAGGACCCGACTTATCCCCGGGTGGTTGGTAAGTATGCCGGTGGGTTTCTTGTTGAGGCCTCTGGCGTCGACCTGTAGGCCGAAGCAGCACATGTCCACCCTTAGCTTCCGGACCCCAGGGAGGGACGCTATGAGCGAGACCACCTGAGTGTTCCACGAGCTGGCGTAGAGAGGATGGTCGAAAGCGAAGAAACGACCCCGATCGAACTGATACTGAGCGATCTCCATGCACAGGATGAGATCTCGAAGACCGCTCATCACCTCTCGGTGCCATTCTTCAGGGTCTCTCCGGTCCTTGTTGAGACGGTTTATAGCCGAGAAAACCCTGCACTCCGAGCACATCCAGATTGTCTCGGGCTCTTCCCGCTCGATCTGACGCCAAAGATCTTCGACGTGATCCGGCCGTGACGAGTCCCAGCCCAGCAGCTTGTCGCAGCTGGGTCTCTCTCCCAGGGCCCCTCCCCGGCGTTCAACCTCTGGCGCCATTCGAGGAGGAGAGAAGACCTCCAGGAAGGTGGTCTTGGCCCGATGCTTCGTGCGAGCCGGAAAGCTGTTGCTGCCAGCTCCGGCTGCGTCCTCGCCTAGGGCCCTGCGAACGCTGGCCTCGAGGGCAGAGGTGACCTGTTTCGGGCATGAGACCTCGCGGTCGTCGTTGTACCAGTCCCCATCCAGCCAGAACGCCTCGGGCCCCTGGGACCGAGCACCACTATCGGGCGTAGCCAGCCGAAAGGGAAACCCCACGGGATAGCAAGCCACGGGAGTTGGCTGAGAGACGGAAGAGAGTGAAGAGGGGTGAGGAGAGGAGCACTGCTCTGTTTTCTAGCCTCCGGTCGGGCAGCAGCCGCAGCCCGGAAAGCTTGCCGCCAGCCGCGGCACAGAAGTCTGGCGTCCTCGCGCCTCGCCTGCTAGAGCCTTAGGATGGTCACTCACACGAGCTCCCAGCTCGACCCGCCCGGAGACGTCGTCGTGGTGGTCGATGTGGGACCTCCGCCTCCCTGGCCTCCATCGCTCTGGTTCGGTCCCTGGCCCCCGCTCGGAGGCTGGAACTGCTGCGGCTGACCCTGAGGAGGCAGGCCCACTCCCGAGCTGCTGCTGGATGCCGACATCTCCGGCATCACCCCGGCCATCGCGGTGAGCGCGCCGATCGCTGTCCCCATCTGGATCATCATCTGGGTCAGCTGGTCCACGCTCTGCTGCAGCGTCGCCAGGTTGGTGGTGATCAGGTCCACGCTGGTCTGTGCGAAGTCGATGCTTTCGCCGAACTCCTCGAGGGAGCCCAAGATCCTCTGGATCTTGACGACGCCCTGGTGTATCTGTAGCATTCCCTCTTCGAGTTGCCCCGGCGCATTCTGTGCCTGTTGGGCATGAAGGCACGTCGTGTCCAGCACTTCCTGGACGTTCGCCGAGGCACGCATGCCTTCCGGCACCGCCGAGAGCTGCCACTGCAGGCTCTGAAGAAGCCCGCCCAGCTGATTGACTGTGTTCAGCGCCGCGGCGCCGGATGCGAAGCCGTCGTTCTCCTGTAGAATCTCCACCGCCCGCTGAGCCTGCGCGGCCGCTGTCCTGGCTGCCTGGGCGGCTGACTGCTCGGGGCGCTCCGCAGGTTCGGCGTTCGGCAGCGCGCCCCTGGGGACCCAGGGAAGTCGGACTCCGCACCTCGTGCACTTGGACCCACTCCCATGCTGGTTCCCGTAGTAGCGGACGCACCTGTCGGGATGCCCGCATGCCGGATCGCTGCCGATCACGACACCGACCAGCGTCCCGGGAAGTGTCTCGATCCGGGGTGGAGGCTTTGCCGGCACCGCCCCGCCCGGAGTCTGCATCATCGGGATGTGCGTGTGCTGCGGGAGAGGAACCATTTGGCCCGGGATGAGCCCCGTCCTCGGATCCAGCTTTGGAGGTGGCTTGGGTCGAAAACCTGGCGGTGGAGCTCCCGGGCGACCGACCCCGAAGTAGCCCTGCTGGTACTCGAACGTGAGTGGGTCGGATGGGCCCTGAAAAGCGGGGGGAGCTCCGCCTGCGCCTGAGCTCGACGCTGATCCCCAGGCCGCTGCCGCTGGGCATGTCGCAGCACCCGCTTCCGCCGGCACCGACGTTCCGGCTGCGCCTGCTGCCTGGCCCGCCGCCTGGTCGAACACGCCCATGCTGTCCGCGATGCCTGTCTGCGTTGCAATGTCGTCCTCGCGCTGGGCCCGCGAGACCTGTCCGCCTGCTGGCCGCGCCGGTGCAGTGGCTCCTGGAGGCGTCGCTCCAGTCTGAGGCGTCTCCATCCGCGTGGTCGTGCCGGTGACCGTCTGCCCCTGCGGCTGGAGCTGCTGCAGCACCGCCTGGCGCTGCCTCTCGAGCTCCTGCTGCGTGGCATCCCAGGCTGCTGGCTTCTTCTTCTTCCCGTCCAGGGTGCCGCTCGCACCCGTGAGCATCATGATCGCCGCGAGCCTCGCCGCCGTCGCGGCCTGTGTCTCTGCTCTCCCGACTAGGAAAGTGATCATGTGAAAAGGTCTTGCGCGTGAAAGCAGTCGCGCCTGTCAGGCTCGAGCCAAGAGTGACTACGGAAAGGCCTCCAACCCAGAGCGCCGCTAGTCGTCCTAAGTCTCCCTGCTCGAGCGTCGGCCAGTTCGCCTTAGCTTCTTCGGTTGATCCTAAGCCCCCGCGCGGATTGATGGACGCTATCTGAGCTCGCGGCAGCACGATCCCGATAAACACCAGTAGCCAGAACTTCGTCAACCCGAGGAGGGACCCGCCGAATTTGATGCCAGTGCTTCCAGAAGACCGAATCTGCCCCCTCACGGCCCTCACGAGGCCTGTCACGACAGTGATGAGGAAGAGGCAGAGGAGGATGTAGTAACGCACTTCTCCTGAAGCCAGCATCTGAGGAGGCGACCGGTCGCCTAAGGTAAACGAATTCTTGCTCAAGAACGTGTACTTATTCAGGGCTCTCTCGGGTATCTCCGCCGCACCACCTCGGCCATCCTGTGGCCTGAGCCGAGCCTGGTAAGCGGGATCACCGTCCCGAGACAGCCTGAGGTCATCGAATTCTCGGGCAAATCGATCACGCACTCGAGAAACTCGAGAAAGTTGACGCTCAAAATATGGGGAACGTCGTCCGCCAGCACCGTGGTTTCCACTATGCCGAGAGAGGAGCCTAAGCAGATCGGGAACAGAATCGTGCCTAGAACCTGCGCTGCACCTCCTACTCCGCGTGCTGCCCGAGGCCTCTGGGCTTGCCTCGGGATGGCGTCGAAACAGAGGCCGACTGCCGCAAGAGCCTTCGACTCGCGGTTGAGGGAGGTGAGGCCGACGAGGTCGCTGCCGGCGCCCGGGTCCACCAAGGCCTGGGTGGCCGTGCCGCCGGACAGGTGCACCAGCGTCGCGTCATCGTCGCCCTGGATCTCCTGGTTCACGACCTTCCAGCCGTCGATCATGTCCGAGGTGATGGGCTCGCTCAGGGCGCAGCCTATGAAAGTGTAGGCCGCCAGGCGCCTCTGCTGGCCCTGCTGCTTGAACTTAGGATTGTCCTTCTCCGGGCATTCACGATGCCAATGTCCTTTTTGTTTACATATACCGCACCTTGTGACCTTCATGAGCTGCTCCGGGGTCAGCCTGGGGCGCCTGCCGCCGCCGCTGCCCCGCGCGCCGGTCCTGTCGCGGCCTCCTCGGCCACGCCCGCCGCGAGCGTCTCCCCGAGGATGGCGAGGTGGTGGCGGGGCTCCGTCCGACCTGGGTCGGCCAAAGTAGCCCCGGTCGTTCTTCGCCGCACGCTTCAGGTCCTTGTTTTGCTTCCACGTCCTGGTGTTCGGCCGCTTGTCGAACATCGCCAGTGCCTCCGACACCTGGTCCTCTTCGAGGTCGAGGTCTTCGAGCTCTGCCAAAATGGCTGCCTCCTCCTCGCCGTCGTCGTAGTAGTCCTCGTCCTCGTCGCCGAAGCCCTCGCCGTCGTCCTGGTCCGAGTGGTCACCGACCTCTGACTGACCAACCGGGTAGGAGGAGTGAGGGAGAGTACCTGAGGCGTCGCGAGGCTCTTCGGCCTGAGCAGCCGCCAGCAAAGAGCTCGTCCTACTGCCGGGAAGCATCCGCTCGGAACTAGAGGCATCCATTTGCCTGAGCGCCCAGCTGACACTTTCGAAATCCAGCCGTCCGAGGGTGAGCGTCCGAAGGTTTTGCATTCCCTGCGCCGTGAGGCCGGACCCCTCCTCCAAGAGAAAACCCTTGATCTTGGAGGAGAGCGTCAAATCATGAGCTTCTGCCTCGAGAAACTGGGACTCCCTCCTCGCCACGTACTGGGTGAGGGACTCCTTCTGTTCTCTCGAGGCCTCGTAGAGGGCCTTCCTCCCCGTGCGCCGCACGTCGTCACCTTCGCGCTCGCCGATCATGAGGTCCATCTTCTTCAGGACCGCCTCGATCCAGTCGTCGCCGGCGAGAACCTTCTCGTCCAATCGAAGAGGCGCAAGAACTTCTCGCATCGTCGCCATGTCGGTACGTCGGTGTTGGTGTTCCAACGTCTCAGCGCCTTGCGCCAAGCCCTGTAGTGACTCCACCCTGGCCACGGGGGTGGATCGCTGTAGTCGCCTTTGCCGTACCAGCTAGGCGTCGACTCTCTCCATGACTGCCACGAACCCTGGTCGTGCCAGCTGTCGGTCCTCCAGGCGTCGGCCTGGTAGTCCTTCCTCTTGTCGTCGCCATCGTCGTCCTTCTGGTAGTCCTTCCACTTGTCGTTCCAGTCGCTGGGACCCTTGGCCATCCAGCCAGTTCCTGCTGCTGCTGCCGAACCGCTCTTCGCCTGGCCTCGCCATGGGTCCCACTCGGGCTCATCACGATCCTCGGAACCTGGAGCCGCCGCCGCCGCCGCCGCCGCCGCTGCTCCCGTACTTGCAGCAGGTGCCGTCGGCGCGGCGCTGATAGTCTCCCTGACTACGCCGGCCACCAAGTCCCTCAGCTGCTGAGCCGAGAGGGTCACTGCCGGCGGTCCACTGGATGCTGCTCCTGACAGATCCGTGTAGGCCGCGTCCTGGTCCTTCTGGTCGTCGTCGTCGTCGCCGTCGTCGGGCATACCTCCGCGTCCCGCGCCGCCAGCCGGCGCGAGCCTGGAGTGGCCCGGGGCTCTCCAGCAGCGACTGGGCTGGGCCGATCAAGGCCGCCCGTCGCCACCCATGGCGCCCGAGCCTCGCCAGGCTCCGCTACCAACTGTGGCAGCAGCAGTGGCAGTAAGTACTTTTCCCTTGAGCCAAACGTGTCGATACGGTCAGACACATACTAAGAACCCTAAAACAAAACCTGTTCGATAAAATCAGCTGACCTGCTACACGCCACCGGGGGGAGGGGCCGGCTCGCGCGCGGGCCTTCCGCGGAGACGGCTCCCGCGCCTTCGTGGCGGCCTCCTCCGCCGCCCTTCGCGCCCTGGCGGCCGCCTGGGGCGCCACGTCTCGTGCGGGTCGGGGCGCCAGGCGTCGACATGGAGGAGGAGGAGGAGGAGGGCATGGGGCAGGAGGGGATGAGGACAAAGAGCATGAGGAAGAAGAGGATGGTGAGACGGATGATGATGATGATGATGATGATGATGATGATGATGATGATGATGATGATGATGATGAGGAGGAGGAGGAGGAGGAGGAGGAGGAGGAGGAGGATGAGGATGAGGATGATGTTGCTGATGACAACGATGATGATGATGATGCTGATGATGACGACGATGACGACCACGATGATGACGATGCCGATGATGATGACAACGACAATGATGACGACGATGGCGACGACGATAATGACGATGACGATAATGACGACGATGACGACGATGATGACGATGACGATGACGATGGTTATGATGCTGATGATGATTACGATGATGATGGTGATGATGGTGATGATGATGATGATGATGATGATGATGATGATGATGATGCTGATGCTGATGATGACGAGGAGGAGGAGGCGGAGGAGGAAGAGGAGGAGGAGGAGGAGGAGGAGGAGGAGGGATCGAGTCGAGGCGAGTTGACGCGGACGGTGGGGGAGGCAGGGGGACGGTTTTCTCGGATCGGCGGTGTGTCCCCCTTCCTGGCGCGCAGCGCGCCAGACGGCAGCGCCCGAGGGGGAACCAGCGCAGATCTAAAACATACGCGCGGAACATCGACAACCTATTTTCTATGCAGCTTACTGGTATTCTTCTTCGAGCCCGTGCTGGGCAGGAAGAGGAGGAGGAAGAGGTTGAGCAAGACGATGAGCAGGAGGAACAGGAGGAACATAAACAACGGTAACGTGCTGAAATCAAGAGCTCGGCGCCACGGCAGTGCCCGCCACGCTGCTGGCAGCTTGACAAGTGCGCGGTCCCTCCTCGCGGGAGCCCGCGCGGGCCGACGGCGTCGCTGGGCTTCGAACTGGACCCAAAGATAGCCAGCAGCCTGCCCCACCGTTGTCGGCGCTAGCTTGCAGCACGGAACGGCGCTTCTCCTACTCCTCTCTCTCTCTCTCTCTGCTCTGCCTCCTTTTGCTCTTCCTCCCTCCTCCTCCTCTTCCTCCTCCTCCTCCTCCTCCTCCTCATCATCATCATCATCCTCATCCTCATCCTCATCCTCATCCTCATCCTCATCCTCATCCTCATCATCATCATCATCATCATCATCATCATCATCGTTTTCCTCCTCCTCCTCCTCCTCCTTCTCCTCCTCCTCCTCCTCCTCCTCTTCCTCCCTCTCCCCCCTCCTGCCCCTGCGTGTCGCTTGGAAAAGACATTGGGTTTTTCACCCCCATCCAATTTGGGGTCTTGCTTCGGGCGACCCCATTTTTTTCGGCCCTACCCGTTTGTGCTTACTAATTGGGGGCCTTCCTGGAACCCAACTGTGAACACGAACCAGTCCCCATCCCTTTTTCTTGCGACGCGCGCGCAGAGCGAGCGGTCAAGCGCCTCGGCGTCGCGGGTCCACCTCGCCGTGCCCACCTCATTAGGCTCTTTAAGGGGGAGGGGGGGGGAAACCGCCAGACACGACCCGCACAGGGGAGTGCAGAACAACCCGTCCCCCTCCCCCGCCTTTCGGGTGCACCTGAGGCGAAGAAAACGGGGGGCAGGAAGGGGGGGGGGGGGGTAGCGCGCATCACTGCCCGAGGCGAGTGGGCGCGGACGAGCGGGGGCCACTTTGAGTGAGGGGGGGGCAGGAAAGGGGGGGGGGGGCAGGAAGGGGGGGTGGGTAGCGCCTCACTGCCCGAGGCGAGTGGGCGCGGACGAGCGGGGGCCACTTTGAGTGAGGGGGGGGCAGGAAAGGGGGGGGGGGCAGGAAGGGGGGGGGGGGGAGCGCATCACACGCCCGAGGCGAGTGGGCGCGGACGAGCGGGGGGGCACCTTGAGTGGACCGAGAGAAGACAAGGGGGCAATGGCCCCTGGGGAATTTCGCGGCCCCTCCTCGCCTCCCCCCCCCCCCCTCGGCGCTCACGACTCTTCATCTAGAGTTAAGTCGGGCATGTCCCCGTACAGGGGGATTTTGGACGCCAAAAAAAATCAATACCCTAAAACAGCTCCAACATGGTCAAACATAGTCAACAAAATCGTCCCTATAATATTTTTTTGACTATTTGTTCACACTCCTCCTGTAACGGGACAGGCCCGACTTAAATCTAGAGTAAGCAGCAACAATATACAAACACACTTGCTTGAGGGTCCGCGCGAGCTTCTTTGGTCGGCGCCGGCCCTCCTCCCCGGCGCGCCAGGGGCGGCGCCGGAGGCGCCGCCAGGGGTGTCCAGCGCCTGCCCGAAAAACCAGCACGGACCCCCGAACGTTAACATTGATGTTTTTTTCTGGCTCGATCTATCATTTGTTCTTGCTCGATCCTCCTTCTCCTCCTCCTCCTCCTCCTCCTCCTCCTCCTATTCCACCTCCTCCTTGTCCCACAGGGTTTGCCTCGGGGCCAGCGGAGGCTTCCTCCAGCTAGGGCCCCCGAATATTGTTTCTTGGCTGATATTGGAACATGTGCAATCGCATGGAGGATCATTAGTTTCCAGTTCCCCAGTCGGGGGGTCATTTAGGCCGTTTTGCAACCTCAGAGAACGTTCCCAACGTTCAGTTCAGTTCAGTTCCTCCCCTTCCTCCTCTTCCTCCTCGTCCTCCTCGTCCTCCTCCTCCTCCTCCTCCTCCCCCTCCTCCTTCTCCTCCAAGGCAGGCGAGAAGGACCGACGCAATGCGCAGGGGTTTCGCGCAGGCCTTCGCGCCCGCCGTCTTGGGCGCGGCGGCGGCGGCCTCCTTGGGCGTGGCGCCAGGCTGCGCGTAGCGCGACGGCGTGGCGGGGTCCTTGGCGCGCCGACGGCATCGAGGCGGAGTGTGGTCGGGTGCGCCGACGGGGGGGGCAGGAAGAGGGGGGTCGGCGCATCATGACTCGAGGCGTATGCGCGGACGAGGGGGGGGGGGCGTGCGACCGTTGGACGAAGGAAGAGGGGGGGGCATGAGATCGGGGAGACTTCATGGCCCGTCACGAGATCCACACCTCCGTAGACAATTACTCAATATGAATACTACTCTCCTCCTTCCCCTGATGACGGGTTGGGAGTGTTCGCCCCCCCCGGCGTACTGTTTTTTACACACAGGATTCCCCGGAGTTGGGTTTTCGCCTGCATTGTTTTTCAAAATGCTGCTCTCGCTGAGGCGCCGGCCTCATTTTCGGGCCCCGCTCGTTCGGAATCGCGCTCCCGCTGCAGCGCTGGCCACATTTCCGTGCTTCCGCTCGTTCCGAATCGTGCTCCCGCTTCAGCGCTGGCCTCATTTCCGCGCTTACGCTCGTTCCGAATCGTGCTCCCGCTGCAGCGCTGGCGTCATTTCCCGTGCCATGCCACGGCATGCAATGCAATGCTAGGTTGCGTTCCGCTGCGCGATGCCATGCCTTCAGCTGAAGCTGTGATATGCAGTGCCTAAGTGCTACGTTGTGCTATGCCATGCTACGCTTTGATCTTCAACGCCATGCTATGCAATGTTCTGTTCGGGGCCGCTGTGCGATGCCATGCTTTGCGTTGCAAAGCTTTGTGATGAAATTATTCACTACGCCACGCTACGCCATGCTGTGACATACTACGCTTTGCGGTGCTCTTCTACGCCATGCCATGCCATGCTCTACAATGCATCGCGTACCATTTCGGGATCATTGCCCTGCTCGACATCCGACTGTGCGAGTAGAGAGGGGATCTACGCCATGGTAAGGGATGGGAGGGAGGGGTAGGATGTCAGATATGACGCGATCGCACCTAGCTTGTCCGTACCCCCTCTCCGACGACCCCGATTTGGGCAGGGAGGAGGGGGAGGAGGGACGGCCCTGGGTTAGTCCTACCCTCGAAATTCGAGGGTCGAGTGGGGTGTTCTTCGCCCCGTTTGGGGGCTTCCCGGATGCGCCCCGTGGCCACGGCTACCGCCGAGCTTCCACCACATCGCGTTGTGAAGGTGCCAATGTTCTGCCTCCCAGGAGAAGCCCCGCCATGCCCCCCCAAGACCGTCGACGAAAAACTCTGGATGACCGTCTGGTCCTGGGGTGGGGTCTTAGCAAGGGGAAGGATGAGGGGGCGGAATGGGAGGAATGGGAGGAAGGATGAGGGGGAGGAGTGGGAGGATGAGGGAGAGCGATGTGGAGGAGGGGGAAGGATGAGGGGGGGGACGATGGGGAGGATGGGAGGCATGGGGGGAGTATGAGGAGGGGGAAGGACAAGCTGTGTACGCTCGCGTCATATCTGACGTCCTACCCCTCCCTCCCATCCCTTACCATGGCGCTGATTTTCTCTATCCGCGGACGCGTGTCGTAGCGGACCTGTGGCTCCGCGCGCGCGTGCGTAGTGGGTGGTGGTGCGCGTGCGTGCGTGCGTGTGTGCGTGGTTGTGGTTGTGGTGGTGGTGGTGGTGTGGTGGTGGTGGTGGTGGTGGTGTGGTGGGTTGTTGTGGTGGTGTGGTGGTGGTGGTGTGTGTGTGTGTGTGTGCGTGTGTGCGCGTGTGCTGTGGTGTGACGTGGTGTGGCGTCTTGGTGGTTTGGGTGGTGGGCCAGGTGCGTGCGTGCGTGATGCGGTGGTGGTGGTGGCGGTGGTGGTGGTGGTGTGTGTGTGTGTGTGCGTGTGTGTGTGCGTGTGTGTGTGCGTGCGTGCGTGTGCGTGTGCGTGTGCGTGTGCGTGTGCGTGTGCGTGTGCGTGCGTGTGCGTGCGTGTGTGTGTGTGTGTGTGTGTGTGTGCGTGCGTGTCTGTGTGCGCGCGCGTGTGATGTGGTGTGACGCGGTGTAGCGTGGTGGTGGTGGGTGGGGTAGTGGGGTGGTGGTGGCGGTGCGCGTGCGTGCGTGCGTGCGTTGGTGGGTGGAAGTGGCGGTGGGCGGGCCGGGGCGCGGCGCGGTGGTGGCGGGCGGATGTGCGCGCGAGAAAGAGGCCCGCGCTAGGGCGAGAACGCCCTCCTGAACGACGGAGGCAAAACACCGATCCGAAAATGAGACCCACGCTGCAGCGGGAGCGCGATTCGGAACGAGCGGGGCCCGAAAATGAGGCCGGCGCCTCAGCGAGAGCAGCACTTTGGAAAAAAATGCAGGCGAAACCCCAACTCCGGGGAAACCTGTGTGTAAAAAAACAGTACGCGGGGGGGGCGGCTACTCCCAAGACGTCATCAGGGGAAGAGGGAGAGTAGTATTCATATTGAGTAATTGTTGAGCGGGAGGAGTGGGAGGATGGGGAAGGTCATCCCTTTTGGCGTGGGTGGACAAACGAGTTCTTCCTTTCCTCTTCAAACGCCCTGTTCCCTTCGGGGAGAGGTACCCTCCCCCTCCCCTCACCGTTTTTTTTTCGGCGGGGGTTATGAAGGGCGAGAGCGTCCAAGGTGGCCCAAGATGGCTCCAAGAGGGCTTCCGACGCTCCACGATGGCCTCCAAAGCGGCTCAAAATAACCGAAGATGGTTCAAGATAGCTCTCGACATACCTCCAAGAGGCCCGGCGAGGGCCACACGACGGTTCCAAGTGCTCTCGGACCCCCCCAAAGACCTCCCCAAGAGGCCAGTTTTCTTCAAACGCCGAAATAAGCATTGATGTGTGCCTTCTTGCCGTTTCGTTTCCGATGCGCCTTTGAGGCCGCAAGAGCGCCCCACGAGGCGATGTTGATGGCCCTAGGGGGAGGCAAATTTAGGACCCCCCCTCCTTCGATCGATAGCCTCGCATATGGCCTCAAGAGGCCCTCCAGGGCTCCCAAGAGGACCCCAAGAGGACCCTAAGACGGCCCCAGGAGCGTTCAAGAGCGCCCCAAGAGCGTCCCACGATGGCCCCAAGAGGCGGGTTGCCTCCTCCTCCTCCTCCTCCTCCTCCTCATCTTCCTCCTCCACCCCTCGCCTTCGTTCCCCACAGATCAGCCGAACTTTGTTTCACTATATGTGTCTCTTCGTCCCGCTTCCCGTCAGCTCTCATGAGCATGGTTCCTGAACGGGCTGGTGGAGACACGCGAAGCGTGACGCGTGAGTTGTTGTTGTTGTTGTTGTTGCTGTTGTTGTTGCTGTGGTTGTTGTTGTTATTGCTGTGTTTTCTTTGTTTGCTCTCTCTCTCTCTCTTTTATAGATACGGTGAGAGAGAGAGAGAGAGAGAGAGAGAAAAAAAAAAGAGACAGAGACAGATACAGAGAGAGAGAGAGACAGAGAGAAACATGTCAATAAACGGCGGAGAAAGGCGAAGCATCCACCCGTGTTGCCAATTACAGCATGCTGAAGGTTATCTTCGCTATCTCTCTCTCCTCTCCTCCTCTTCCTCCCCTCTTCCTCCTCTTATTCCCCTCCTTTCGTCCTCATCCTCTGCTCATGTATTTCCTGCTTCGCCACCTCTCTTGTGCCACTCTTCACTCCTTACTCCATATCCTCTCGTTGCTGCTTCTCCTCCCCTCCCCCTCATTCTCGTCCTCCGCCGACAGGTGTGATGGCAGATCTAGAACCCCCATGAAAGACATCATCGTGTTCCGTTCCATCCGGATGAGCAGGAGGAAGAGGATGAGGATTAGGAAGAATGGGGGATGCGGAGGAAGAGCAGCAGCAGGAGCAGGAACCAGGAGGAGCGGGAGGAGCTGGCGGGCCATGGGGGAGGGAGAGGAGGGGAGCGGAGCGGGGCGACAACGACGAGGAAGGCCTCGGATCCAGAGTCGACGCGCGCGCTGGGGGCGAGAGCGCTGGCCGGCACGACGTGCGCAGAGCGTCGATGTCAAAGCGAGGCCAGCGCTGCAGCGGGAACACAGTGCTAGAACTCTGAGGAAGTTCCCACTGGAAGCGCATGTGTTCAGAGCCACCATTCTGAAGTCTCAAGCGCTCGAGCGTGGCATGCGCGATCAAAGCTGCCCCGCTCGGACAGCATCCGGGGACAAAGGCGAGTCGCTCTCACATGGAGTGCAGTTCTCGCACGGAGTAACTGCTGAGGGGAGGGGAACGGGGGAGGAGGAGCGAGGCCATCTTTTTCTGCCTGCTCCGTTTCTCTCCCTCCGCAGACGCCCACCTCCGCAGACGCCTCGTCCACGACCACCTCCAGGCGCAGCCCGGGCAGCAGCCTCGGCAGCTGCACCCGGCACACGTCGGAGCAGCTGGCGCACAGCGGCTTCTTGCTGAGGATCGGAGGAGGTCCCGCCGAGACGACGGGGGACCCTCCCTGGCGTTTCTCGCCCCTCCTCCCTGAGATCCTGGTGCCGCGCTTTTGTTCACTGCCACGCGCGGCTTTGCCCTGTATCGTGCCCCTGGACCCTCACGGATCGACCCGGCTCGAAGAATGCAGCAGAGAAAGATGGGGTCCAGGGCTCCGGCAGCTCTCTTTTGCTGTTCTATGTTTTTTGTTCCGAGGTTGGACTTGCTCCGTGACGTCGGATCTCAGGGTTGGGCTCTCTGCAGGCAAGCTCCTTGCCGCCTCGGCTGGATCCGCCTCGAGCAACGGATCCGGGTGGACCCAGAACGGGGTCCGGGGGACCGGTCTGGAGCGGAGGTGGGCCGAGCAGGGAGAGCCGCCCGTGGTCTCGACCAGGCCCGCCTCCAAGAAGAGCACGGCCCTGCCGCGCCAGCGCGCGGAGGTGCCCGACCCGGCGCCGATGCGCTCGCAGAACTGGGCGCACAGCTTGAACTCCGCGTCGTGCTCCCTGCTGTAGGTCTCGCCCAGTCCGTCCGCCACACTCTGCGCCGTAAAGAGCCGCCTCCCCGCGGGGCCTAGGGGAGGTGGAGGACGAGGGGAAGGAGGAGGAGGAGGCGGACAGGGAGGAGGAGGAGGAAGAGGCGGCGCAGGATTCTATTTTATATGTTCTATCATCGTGCGTGGTGGCCTGCTGCTGGGCGGGGCACGCTAGACAAAACATAATCAAACCTCGGGGAGGTTGCCCCAGACTTCGGCGGAAAACCCCTCTTGAGGCGACTCAGAACATCTTTCCCGGCACGGCTGGGCTCTTTACAGGGCCCCTTCCGTTCACGGGGCACTTCAGTACAATGACACCCTCAGACTTCACAAAACAAGACACCCCTGTAAGTTGCCGACATGTGAAGAATTTCGCAACAGGATGATCCATCGCGCATGCCCCTTCCAAGTTCGACGGTCCCATATCATCACGAGGCGGGGCTGGCTCTCTAGCCATCGGGTTCTGTGCCCGCACTGGGAGGGCTTAATGTCTTGCTGCAGTGCATCACGTGGCTTGCGAGGAGACAGCCCAAACTCGGACAGAGCACCTCTGCTGCTAAACTTTCGAGCGCAGAGCTTGCCTTGAAACAGGCAGATGCACACAGAAACATTACGGTGCGCATCGCGCAAACGGCACAGACGCACATCCTGACTGAAACACGCGCCCTCAGTGCGGGAGTGCGGGATACGGGTATGTTTTCCACGCTGAGAAATAAAGACCACCTCCCTCTGGACAGCGAGGAGGCGTTCCACAACCTGGACAGCCCGATCATCGGCCTCGAACGTGGCCTTGGCCTGGGCATCTGACACCTGGCCAGCATCCGCAGCTTTCCCCGCCATGCAATCAACGCCCTTCTTTAAATAAACTTCGGCGTCGCTCAGACACATATCAAAACTCTGGGTCTGTGTGGGGTGACCTTTCGTCCGTCGAACGTCGATTGAGCCGCCACGGGCCCTGAACACACCATGATACATAACCCAATAATCGAACATAGCGGACTTCGTTTTACTTTGTAAAGATTTCCCAGTTCTTTTCACGACGGCAATGCTACCGCAATAAATTCGCACATCGCCCGTCGATCGGGCAGCCAACTGGAATACATCCAACAAATCAACACGTCCAACACTCTGGACCTAAAAGTTCAAAATACCCCTAGCTGCTAACTACACCGTCAACGATGACCCACTCACACCTGTGAAACCTTCAATCGTCATGATGTTTACCACCTGAACCGTCAATCTCCTAAACTCCCCCCCTGACCTTGGCTCCGTCACCAAGCCTTCCCCAGTCCCACACCAGCTTAGGTGGCGAAATTAAACGCCCAGAGGAGGTTGTCAAGGAAGGCAAGCCACGCATCCAAAAACTAGAATGTTTGGGTTCACTCAGAGCCTGGGGAATGAGATTATCCGAACGCGTGATGGCAAAATCTGGCAGCTCGGAATTGCAACTGCCAGACCAACACCTGTGCGCAACAATCTCAGTAGCACATGCACGGGCACACACCTCTGGTGGCCGACTCGTAGCCGGCCTGGGAAACATGCTCCCCATCCACAACCCAGCCGACAAACCGTTTCGCAGCATTCCCTCAGACCCAAAAGA
The DNA here is from genome assembly GCA_963575745.1 of Prorocentrum cordatum. Lineage (NCBI taxonomy): Eukaryota > Dinophyceae > Prorocentrales > Prorocentraceae > Prorocentrum > Prorocentrum cordatum. The sequence continues at coordinate 245,510 of CAUYUJ010013681.1, read as the reverse complement.
GCCTTCTTCTGCCACGCCTTCTCTGAAACCACTTCCTTCATCCGAACTTGATCCTGGATACTGTCTGACATCACCGCTCCAGGACAGCTCGCCGCAAACTTTCTGGAGAGCCTGCCACCAGAGTGCAAGGGAAGATGTCGTCAGTCAATCTCAGCTTGGTCATCAAGGAACTGCCAATCTACGGGCGATGTCGGCACCACCTTCAGGTCGAGCAAGACCGCCAGGGTGGCCGCAATGGGTCCACGAACTTTCAGCCAGCGATGTCTGGCACGAGCAATCATCAAGCAGAGTATTCCAACACCTAGATTCGTGCATGCGCTGTACATGTCCAAGGCCCACCCAAACATCGTGAATCATCGCGAGGAGGAGGAGGAGAAGGTGGAGGAGAAATGTAAGGACAAGGATGACCGCATCGGAGGCGGGCCCCTGCTGTGGGCAAGGCAGCTGGGCCTCTGCGAAGGATGCGCATGCGGGCCCCTTGCACTCAGCAAAGGCCGCCTGGGGCGTCCCCCAGGGGACCGTGGGGGAGGGCCCGATGCAGAGGGCTCGACCTGACCCCTGCTCGCGGAGGAAGGGGACAATCCTCTTTCTCCCCCTCCTCCTCCTCTCCTCCTCCTCCTCCTCCTCCTCCTCCCTCCTCCCCTTCACCTCCTCCTCCCCTTCTCCTCCTCCTCTTCTCCTCCTCCTCCTCCTCCTCTTCTCCTCCTCCTCCTCCTCCACCTCCTCCTTCTCCTCCTCCTCCTCCTCCTCCTCCTCCCTGTCCTCCTCCTCCTCCTCCTCCTCCCTCCTCCTCCCTGTCCTCCTCCTCCTCCTCCTCCTCCTCCTCCTCCGCCTCCTCCTCCTCCCCCTCCCCCCCTCCCCCTCCCCTCCCCCCTCCTCCTCCTCCTCCTCCTCCTCCTCCTCTTCTTCCTCCTCCTCCTCCGCCTCCCTCCTCTTCCCTCCTTCTCCTCCATGCGGTGGGGGTGGCGCCGCCCCCAAACGCCGAATTCTCTGACCCGCTCCGCCGGGCAGGCCACGCGCGCCCGCCGTTCGGGCCTCGGGGCGCGCGAGGAGAAAACCAACGCGCCCCGCGGACGCTGCATCCCACCCTCCCGTCCCGACCCTCCTCGGCAATCCATGCGCATGCGCGACGTCGACGAACGCCGACCGCAACATGTCCAGTTTGATGCCGGCCGGCCAGAACTTCAGCCCGCGCCCACATACTTCTTCAGTGCGGTTAGCGCCCGTTGGGTAGATCAGGGCCCCCGGGCCTGCCACCGGCCCATGGCCTGGGGGAGCTGGAGGCGTGATACTCCTTTGGCCACGCCACGTATGCTTGGGATTTGGGTCTCGACTTTGAACAGCCCGACACCCGTGTAGCGCTTAGTGCTAGAAACCTGGTGGCTTTCAACCGAGAGAGGTTGGACATTCAAAGGGACCACCCACCATGTGTGGTACAGTCTGCAACTTCAAGGTCTGATCGAATAAGATGGAAGGAACTCCCAAGCGAGCGCCAGATGCTTCAAAGGAGCCGCCATCCATCAAGGTAACCACTGAGATTACAAACTTTATGGCCATATGCTTTCAAGACGCACCTGGCGAGCACCACATCAAAACAGATTGCCCTCCATCCGTATACGCGCTAGGGCTACACATCTTTTGGACAATGGCCGCGGAAACTTCAACCATCACTCACATTTAGCACCCCATCCGATTTAAATGTCTGAAGCTTTGTATGGCCACGTCCTTAGACTTCTGAGTTCGACGGGGCCCAAAGAGAGCGACAATCACGTGCTGAAATTTCTGGGGTTGCACATCGTGCTGGGATAGCAGGCGCATGCCAGACTCGAACGCCACATGGCGTACACACCGTGCTACCGTCAAGACGTCGGTGTCTTACGATCATGCGCTTCAAGATGCCAGCGCATGTCCTCCCAAACAACAGCTCGTTCGCGCTGCCAGCGTGGAGCCCCACGTGCGCGGAGGGAACCCCACGTGAATGAAACACATGCGCGGGTGTGAATGACATCCTGGGCATGTGGAAGCCCGAATGCTCGTCTGTCCTCACGTGTGTACGGGACTTCGGCTATGCGGAGTCAGATATGCGCGTGCGCGTCTGTAACCACACGAATGTTGGACCTTATGTGAGTGGAGCTCCATGTGTCTGTGTAGTCTGTGCGCCACCTCTCCCTCCGCTTCCTGCTCCTCGCCCTTTCTGGTAGTACTCATGTGCTGCGCCCCCTCGGCGGGTTGGTCGTTTCCGCGCTTCGCCTTCACCTGGCACGGCCTGCTGGTGCCGTGCTACAGCTCAATGGCTGGTTGCGGCTGGTGTCGCTGGGTCTCCCAGCCACCTCTCTGTCCTTGTCGTCTTTCTTCGCCTGCTCTGTTGCTTTGTCTGCCGCCCTACTTGGTTCCAACAAGAGCTTCCTGGGAAACTCGCAACAAGAAACATATGTGTGCACGCCCATCGGGGACATGAGTTGTCGCGTGCGCGTGCTCCGCGCTCGCGCGCGCGAGATCCCAAGACGCCCCCATGACCGCAAAATGGTTCCAAGAAGGCCTGAGGCCACAGACGGTAACGTCCAGACGATCCTGGGATGACGCTACCCCAACACGATCCCGCCATGGATTCTGGACCGTCCCAGGCCGACTCGAAGATGACCGAACACAAGAGCCACGAGTGACGCCGAGTTGGCCCGATTGCAACAAGATGGATCCACGCACGCCCAGGGTGGCCCCAGAATGAACACGACGGCTGCGCGATCCAAGCATGACCGAGATATGATCTCAAGATGATCTCAAGATGACCCTGACATGCCAAGAATAGGCTGCAACTTCGGAGCCCCATCCTACTTCGAAACGACCCCAGCATGGCGGGATCCGTGGACGACCCGGGATAATTGTTTACCCTATATTTAATGGGTGGGATTTTAGTCCAGCTGAACTAAAATTATCATATTAAAGGGGAGCAAAAGGCGGGATCCCGCCCGGCCCACGGCAGAAGACTACATTGCTAGGCTTCTACAGGTGGTAAGGGGGTTCGGACAAGACGTCATTTACTTCCGCTGTCTTCCGCAAGCCTTCCAACGGCCTTCTGCCGTCTTCTGCCTCGTTTTACTTCCGTCGGCTTCCGCTAGCGAGCGACATGACGGAAATTCAAGGAACTTTCATTGGGCCGAAGTATACCCTGGTCGGCTTCGGCCGTCTGTGCCCCCGCCATGTGGCTTCGCCTGCCAGTGGCTCTCTCTGCTGCTTTTCGCTTTGGATTTCGCCACGGCCGGACAACAATCTGGCGCTGCTCAGCGGTTGCCCCCACTTCTCTTATTCCTCCCTCATCGGTCGTGGCGGTTGTTGGCGTTTGCCTTTCCGCGCCACCGTTTCTTGTACTGCCTGGCTTTTCTGCTCCTGTGCCGCCTGCCTGCGTTCGGCATTCGGGCGTTCCAGAACTGCTGCGCCGCTTCGCACGGAAGCTAATTCGATTCGAGAGTGACCCCGCATCGTGTTCCCGACAGTTGCAGTCACTTGCGGGTCGGAGGCAAAAATGGGTGTGTGGGTCTTTATGTGGACCTGGGCAGATACCCATAGCAGTGGGAAACGTGCATGCGTGCTTCTGTGTGTGTGTGTGTGTGTGTGTGCGCGTACGTGTGCGTGTGCGTGTGTGTGTGTGTGTGTGTTTGCGTGTGTGTGTGCGTGTGTGTGTGTGTGAGTGTGTGCATGTGTGTGTGAGTGTGTGTGTGTGCGTGTGTGTGTGTGTGTGTGTGTGCGTGCGTGCTTCTAAATGTGAAGCCCGGTCGTGTATATTCGTGTGTGTGTGTGTGTCTGTGTGTGTGTGTCCAAAGGCTGCCGGCCTGTGTGCTTCCCCACTTACTGCCTACGCGCGCTGGCCTTTACACCACATTCCCACTGGTCGTCTGCTGCCTTGCTCGCAGGCTGCCCCGTTCCTCGTCCGCGTCCGTTCGGGCTGCTCTGCGCCTCCAGTTGCCGTTGCTCGCTCTGGTAATACTTTCGTATATTCGCCCCCCCCCCGCTGTTCATGCACGGGCATGCGGATGGCACGGATGATCCATTGCTGGATCTCTGGCCCACCTTCTGGGCGGCCGCACGCGGTCTCTGCAGGTCTCTCGGCTTGAATTTCCGCGCCTCGTCGCTGCGCGCGAGGCCGCGGCGCCAAGTAGTGCGTGCGTGGATGAGTGCGTGCGTGCGTGTGTGCCTGCGTGTGTGTGTGCCTGTGCGTGTGCGTGCGTGCGTCTGTGTGTGTGTGCGTGCGTGTGTGTGTGTGTGTGTGTGTGTGTGTGTGTGTATGTGTCCGTGCATGTGTGTGTGTGTGTGCGGAATCATATGTGTGTAGAACCCCATGTGTGTGTGTGTGCGTGTGCGTGTGCGTGTGTGTATGTGTGTTTGTGTTTGTTTATGTTTGTGTGTGTAACCCTCAGGGGTGAGAGCGGCGAGTGGGACCTTCTGGGATTCCAAAGGCCACGGTGCGTGTGGAACCCCATGGGGCGGCAAAGGGCCGACTCCGTCACACCAGGCCAACTCCTTCCAACCACAAGCATAACAACTTCATGCAAACACGTCTTGGAGACAACACCTCGCGCGAAGCTTGACTTTCAAACCCATCCACACTCCATCCGTCTGCGCATCAAGGTTCAGGAGACTGTCGAGATTCTGGGCCGTATGAGCGCGGGTGAGGCTCGAGCAAGCCGCCGGGGCCACCCGCGCCGAGACGCCTGGCGTGACGGGGAGGAGGAAAGTCCTGGACTGGCATGAGCGCTGGAAGCCTCCGCAGCCGAGGGCGCGGCGCGCCGTGCAAGTACGCCAGGCACCGTGCGCCGCGGGGCCACTGTGGCCAAGAAGAGGCCCTCTTCTGCAAAGCTCCGCCTGTCACGACGCCGGGTTCACAAGGCCTCGGCGCTCGCCGCGCGGTGCAAGAGAAAACGCTAATTACGTTGATGTCGGGCGCGTCATCCTACAGGGATTTTGGGAAGACGCATGAAACATGGTCAAACCATGAGCAAACATACAAAAAACGAAACACCGTAACTATTCTTGCATTTTCCTCCTGTAAAGGGACATGCCCGATTTGACGCTTCGTCGTGACGTTGTATGGGGGCGTCAACATGATACGAACTTCGTCCGCTACTTCAGCGTGAGCGGGCGGGCGGGGGATGACCCCTCTCCCGACCCCATCTGAGCTGGCCCTCCCGCCCCCCCTGGAGCCCTAGCGGGTTGAATCAAGAACAGTCGGATCAAAGATCCGGGATCACAGCATCCGGGATAATCCACCCAGTCATATGACATTGCATGTCTAGCACTGGGTACTTTGACCTCACGACGTAAGCACGCGCGGATTTAGACATCCCACTGGGCGGGGTCTGGCCCCTGCTGCCGCAAGATGATGGGGCTTCCCTGTTCTGCGAAACTTTCGGAACATTTGTTTGTGACGCTGCGAGGGGGACGCGCTCTTTTGTTGACTGCGTGACGAGGAGGGCGAGGAGCGAAGCGAGGGGGAGGGAGCACAGCTTAGAAGGGGGGAGAAGTCATCCTCACCCTGAAGAGCCAACCTCCTCCTTGGGCGGCAGCGGGAAGGAGGGAGCAGGAGCAGGGGGCCTGGCTCAGCCCCCACGGCGTCCACTCCGCTGACGGCGAAGGCGTTATACACGCTCGCCCCGGCATCATCGCACACCTCCAGGGCACCAGAAAGTGGAGAACTCCTCGAACCATTTCCGCCCTTCCTGCTGGCTGGAACCAGCGCTAGGCCACCTCAGACCCCAGGCTGGCTTCAAATTCCGGCCAACGGCTGCAACTTTCTCGTGCGTGCCATCGTCCTGGTCTGTCCAAATCCCAATTTACGGGGCCCTGGTGCCTCTAGGACGGCCACATTGCGCCGGATGTCCGTGAAGTGCTGGGGCCCTGCCATCTGCCGGCCGAAGCTGTAGCTGGCCGCGTCGCTGAGCCTGTCTTGGCTAAGGTTTCCCTTCTCGCGTGCCTCCTCCTTATTTGTGTTTTCCAAACGAAGCACGACACTTGAGGTTTGCCTGGCGCTTGAGAACCTCGGATTCCTGGAAATAATTAAGTTGCCCAAAAGTTGGCCAAAAATTGTCCTCAGCCCCCCCATCAAAGTTGTACGAAAAATTCCCCCCCCCACCTAGACCCAGCCGCGCAGTTGTCCTCTGAGGACAATTTCGAGCATGGCCACAGGCGGGCACGACGAGCTCCTTGCGCTCATCTCGAGCGCACAAGCTTTCCAGATGCTTGCCTGACTGCATATGTTGCAGGGCAAGGCAAAGAGCGCGCACCTGTCCAGCGTCGCGAACCCTTCAGAGACACCTAGCAGGAATACGCAATCATGCGTCACCGAGTGGGAACTTTCAGTTCGACGGCACATGAGGAGCCACGCTCCCGCGGCCAAGTCCATTCGGCTATCTCCACGCGGCGGCCCCCCATCTCGGGGGTGTACCGCATCACCTGGACAACGTCAACAGGGCCGCGTCTACGCAGCTGAGATCCTGCTTAGAATGGCCCAGCCATCATTGGTCAATCGGCAACGTCCGCGCAGGCACGATTCGCGGAAGGCGCCACCACGCCAAATACATTGCCGTGCCCAGTGGGCATTGCCAAGGCCACATATTCTGGGCGGCGATGTTATCTTTCGCCGCGTGAAAACGAATGTGTCTCTTCGCCTTTTCCAGCGCGACCACGCCATTTGGGCGACGCCACGGGGGCGTCGCATCATTGGCGAGCTCCTTCAGCGGCGCCAGACCGAGGGCGAGCACCTTGCTGAGCGCCTCTGGCCACGTCCATGCACCCCTGTAGCTTCTGTTGCGTTGCTCCCCATGCGCTTGTCCCGTGCGTGCCATCCCCATCCGCCCATTCACCCGATCGGGGTCGGCTGCCCACGTGGCAGCGCCTTTTTGACCAAGGCGACCCAGCCGCATTTAGCAAGGCGCGCGCAGGTTGGACGCGCATAGGCGGCAGGGCGTGCTGATCGCATCAACTCGCGAACCCATTGTCGGCGACGCAAGCGCGGCAAAAGCAAGGTCGCCGCGCCCGTTGGGGCGCATGCCGCCCGCAATTGTCGTCCGCATGCTTCGTTGCCGAGCGGGCCCATTCAGCGCAGCAGCAAGATCAGCACATGTGGCAGTGCTTTCGCTCACGCCGATTCCTCGCGCGCGCATGGAGTGCAGGTTTTTTTCGGGCAATGAAATTTCCAGTCGTGCGCGCGCCGAAGTGGTAGCATCTAGGCGGCTGCGCTCAGCGGGCCGCGTCTGGTCAGCCACGTCCGCCTGGCAGCGCGAGTCGGGCCGCGCATGCGCGGCAACGTCTGCGGCGAGCACTCCCGAAGCATGACTGGCACGCGTGCTCTGAAGCACCCGCGCGTGGACGCGCAACAACGCGCGTGCACGCAGGGCGCGCGCCATCCACATGCAAGCCCATAACACTTCCAGCATCGTCGATCCAACCAGGCTGCGCGAGGGGCACTCTTCGCATGCCGACCCCACGTAGCGCGCAAGAGCCGCGCGCGCACCGAGCCATTCGCGCAAGGCCGTGTCATTACGAAGCACGGTTGCGCAAATCTTCTGGCCAAAATGGCCACGCGAGCGGGAGGGCGAGGCGAGAGCAGGAGGGGCTGCGGCAAGGGGGCAGGCAGGGGGGGCGGAGGAGCGGGGGAGGGAGTGAGGGAGGGAGGGGTACTTACGGGGAGCAGAAGGGGGAATAATGCAGCAGGGGAGGGCAGACACTAGGCAAGACTAAGACGGGGCCGGAATAGCAACAGCTGCAATTATATACACGTGTTCATGCGTTTAGCCCCCTGTTGCTTTTACCGCGGGGATGGGGGTGGAACTTCAACCGCAACGCATGTGCCTCGCACCGTCTACTCTCGAACTTTGGGCCCGTCCTGAAAGATTGATTCGCCAGGCCAGCCAGGCGATCATGATTGGAGTGGGTCATGCGTTAGAAGACGTTGGCAAACCTGCGAAAAGACATCAGATCACATTGATTTCTCGTTTCTCCACGCGCCATAGATCTATCTATGGACAGGGCGGCGGCTTGTCTTGGCCAAAATGGCCAGCCGCTGAGAGCACCGTCTCTCATTTGACCCGCTTCTTCGCCACAACCGACTCGGCCTCGACGACCAAGACCTTCGGCAGGTACGGGGTGTAGTCATCGCCCTTCTTCAGCCCGTGCACCTCCCGCAGCTGCAAGATCGCCTGGCGGACAGCATCGCGTCTCTTGTCCACGTCCTTGTCCCTACCCTTCTTAATCTTCATGACCTCATTGATCATCGCGCAGGTGAGCTTCGTAGTGCTGGCAGCCTTGATGTCATCAGCCATGTTCTTGCTCTTGAGATCGATGCTGAACATGGTCTCCAGCTTCTGTGTGTTTTTGAGCTTCTCCTTGCACTCCTCGATTGCGGCCTTCATCTTGCCTGCGGGTAGCTTCGCGAAGCCTGTCGCGAACTTCGCGTGCAGCTCCTCCCACTCGGTCCACTCCGCAAGCGGCTTCTCTGAGGTGAGCCAGTGCGCATCGCCGCCAGCAGCATCACCCAACTAGTACCGATTCATATCTATCACACTCGTGAGATTGTCCTCGACTGTGTACTCGCTGCCCTTCTCCACCAATGTATTCAGCATGGACGTGGACCTGTCCATGGCCAACAGAAGGTGGTCGGCCAGGTCCTGGCACACCGGCGCATTGCTTTCAGAGGGCTGGGATCCCTGCGGCTCCTGGTAGAACTTCAACTTGGCGAGGATCTTACGTAGATGAAGCCCCGCGCGCGACAACGTCTCAGCGCGCTTCTCCCACGTTGGGTCCCAGCCATCCGCGTTGTTGTAGTAGTCTGAAGCGAGTTTGGTTTCATGCATGCACGTCAACGCGGACTGGATGGCTTGGATGATCGTCTTCTCATGGACCAGGTCGGTGCCGTAGTAGAAAGGCAACGTCTCGACAATCGAATCAAAAAAATGGTGCACCTTCAAATCCAGAAGCTCGACCCTCATGCTGCTGACCTTGACGATGCAATCCTTGAGTATGCCCTGGGTCTCGGTCTGGAAGAAATGCTCGGTGACCCTCGCCTCGACAAGCACAGAGGCTAACTGATGGTGACTATCTTCTGGCGGGGCGTTGGAGGAATCGAGGGCGCCATTGATGCCGACGAAAACAGCTTCGAACTTCTTGGTGAACCTCGCCTCGGCAGCACTTTTCAGCAGAGATCCCAACCTCGCAGTCATGTCGTGCGTCCATTCGCCCATCGGGAAAGCTAAGCTCAGCTCGTGCACGATCTCCTGCACCGCCTGTGTTGTAACCTCCTTGGCCTCGGTCATCTTGGCGTCCTGCACGCTGTCCACGCTGTAGTCAAACAGCATCTCCACGTTGACGATCATGTCGAACCATGCCTGCGCTTTCCCATTGATGCTCTCTGCGAACGGCTTCAACCAATCGCCAGCGTGATCCGCATAGTCGGTCAATAGCTTCGCAGCGTCTTTCAAGCCCTGTCCAATGACCGAGCTGCTTGTGTTGTTCAGCTTCTCGTTGATCTTGCAGATTTCCTCCATCACGGGCTCCATGAAGGGCATGTCGCGCTGGATCTTCTCCAGCTGCTCCTTGTAGAAGTTCGTGCGCATCCACGCGCTGGCCACTGACAACCACCACCCCGAGCCCTCAGTCTTCGAGGCATCGATGAACTCTTTGATTATGCTGGAGTTTGCCGCTGCCTGGTCGAGCCCCCCTGATAGACAATCGAATACTGTGTTGATGTCTTCGACCTCGCTGACCATTTGAGCCTCGGGCCCGTTGAGATCCAGCTTGTCGAGCTGCTTGAAGTGCTTGCCGAGTGCCTGAAAGAAGAACTGAACGTGCTTGCTGTACTCCTTTCCGTCGTAGATGCGGGGAACGATGAAAGATGTCAAGACAACTTTCGTCCACGTGTCAAACTTCGACTCATCGGCGACCTCGATCGCGGCGAGCCTCGGGTGCTCTGGGTTGAAAACCTCATTGACCTCAAGAGTGAAGGGTAAGAGAGTCCGAAGCAACGAGCCCACCTGCTGATCCGTTACGTGGAGTCTCGTGGGCTCAATGTACATCTGGATGATATGGCCCGCCTCCTTCACTGTCAAAGAGATCTGGGTAGAAATCGCGATGGCAACGCCTTTGGCCTTCAGGTTCGCCGCAATTCTGAGCACCTTCTCGCGAGGGAGGGTCGGTAACGACGCGGGCAGCAGTTGCAAGCATTCATTGGCAAGATCAATGTGGTCCTGGAGTTTGGCGCCAATCACCTTGTGCTCATCCTCGGACGCCAACCTTTTCATGGCTTTCTCGGCGCCCCCGACTGCGCGGCCCCAGCCCCCCTTGATGTCCTCCGCCATCATCCTCGTCAACGGCAAGCGGCTGAGCTTCCTCTGGTAGAGCGCCTCCCCTGAGGAGGTATGGGAACCACGCGTGCGAATGAGAATATCAGGAAGGCTGGGGAGAGACGGGGGCCCAAACTGGCACGGCTAGGACGGGTAGAAATGGGAAGTGGCACGCACGAATCATTGCGTGCTGTCCTTCACTGCCATCCTGGCCCCGCGACCCCGCTGCCCCCCCCCCCCGCGCGCAGGGAGGAACCCAAAACACAGCCGACGCAAATCAACTAAAAGTTTGAAGTCCGCCGCCCTCCTGCCCCCCCATCCTCCTCCCCGTGGCCCTCGCCCTCTCCGTTGCCCCCCATCGTCGTCGCCATCCTCCACTACCCTCCTCCTGAACCTCATCCCTCCCCCTTTTTCTATCTACCTCAGTAGTATTTTCCTCCTCCCCAAGCGCTCCTCGCGCTAATCTTATCCTACCCAGGTCTTCCCGTTATTCTCAGAGCGCTGCATTTCCAAACCTCCATGTCTCAAAGAACCCTGCATCTATATTCCAAAAACGGCCCGAGAGCCTTCCAACTTGAAGTCCTGCACTTCGTCTCCGTCGCCGAAGGCGGTGCCCGCTGCCGACTGGCCGCACCATGAAGGGGTCTTACCTGGGGATGGATCTCCAGCGCTTGCACCAGACCTGCGGGATGTCTTGGCCGCGGAGCCGCCCGCGTCAATATCGCCGTCGTAATAAGGCATGGTGCACAAGGAGGATGACCGTTTCAGGTTCGCTCGGGCATCGTTGACCAGCTCAGCGAAGGTATTGTCGTCAATCTGCGAGGCCCCGTCGGGCGACTGAGCCAGGGCACTCGCGTCGACGGCGGCCTCCAACTTCACATCCTCGTCCTCAGAGTTGACGCCGTCCTCGACGATGACCGTTCCTCCTCCCGCCGTCTCACCCTCAGCGCCGAGGTTCGAGCGCGGTAGCTTCTTCACCTCCCTTGTCTTCTTAAACTCGTCGAGGGTCTGCATGGTGTGGTAAGTGCCGGCCACGCCGTTCAAGCCATGCTGCACGTCTAACTCGCGGGAGGTCTTCTCGGCCATCTTGCATGCTTGGCCACCCCAGAACTGCTCAGCCAACGCGGACTGCTCGATCGAAACGCCGATGGTCTGCACCAGGTTCCCCTCACGAAAGGGCCTAGAGGGGTCGCGGAAGCAGAACAGCTCGCCATAATCGGCCCTGCTCGCCGAACCCGCACTCGAGCCCGGGATCATCATTGATTGTTTCGGCATCTTGACGGTCGTGATGCTCTTAATGTGTTTGGGCAGCCTCTGCCACTCCATCTCCCTCATGAGGTCCTTGGCTGTGAGTACGACCACGGGGGTCTTGAGCTCGAGGGTCGTGGAGGCCGTCTTGTGCACTTGGGAGTCCTTGGGGGGGGGATCAGGCGACATGCCCTCCCACTCCTCACATTCCGCCTCACCCGCCGCTCCCCTCCCGACAATGCTAATCCCCCCCCCCCCCCCCCATCCTCTCCCCATCGGGGGAAGGATGATCGAGGGAGGGCGAGTGGCATAGGACATTGCTGGAGAAGGCCGAGATGGGGTAGGAGGACACGTTCGACGTCCTCGAACTGCTTCTTCTCGCCCTTCATCACCTTCACCACGGTCTGGATCTCCTGGTGCTGCTCGGGGTCTTTCGTCTCAATCTCGCAGAAGTCATCCCAAGAAAGATGCTGGAAACCCTTCAGGTGAACGTCGCCGCAATCCTCGCATTTGTCGCCAACAGGCTGCTCGACAACTTTATCGCCCTGGCTTTTGACAACAACGGTCTGGACCTCGAACCATTTCTTCTTACTAGACAAAGCGTTGCACTTCTTGCACTTGAACGCCGTTCCCACTTTCACGATCTTCGGAGCCTGCTTGAGCGGAAGGACCTGCTTGACTCCTTTTGCCATGGGCGCCCTCCTCCCGCCACCGCCGCCGCCACTGCGCGCGCTGCCAGCGTCGCTGGCAGCCGCGCCAGTCACCATGCGGTGGCAGCCACGGTAGAACAGCACTGGTCTGTATTGGCCTTTGGACAAACGAGAACACAGAGCTCCTAACGTGGCTTGAACCAGAACATCAAACCACAGTGGATATGAACTTCCACGCGACGAAGGTAGTCGAACGTTGAGTAAAGAGAGCAAGCAACCCAATCGGAATCACACTGGCCAGCCAGGTGGGCTCCGCACTCAATGCCGAATGCCGCGAATGCGTCGAAGCCACGACCCCGAATAAACACAATCTCTGAAGCTTTGCGTAGCACCCAAGCCACATGCAAGATGCGAGCGAACCCTGTGGCCTGGATGATGAAATGCTCTGGGAAAAATCAACGTGAAATAACAGATCCACCTCCAGAATCAGAATACCCGCGGCTGAACCGTTCTTGTCTGAGAATGCAGCATTGACGGCGTGTGAGTATATGCGAGCGTCTGTTATGTAGTTCTAATTCCATGGCCAATGTGCAGCCGCCGGGCAACGCAACGCATTTCAATGCGCAAGACGCGTGGCCTTCGGGCAACGCAACGCAATGCAATGCATTTTGTAAACAACAACGCAATGCAACGGAACGTGCAACACGCGTGGCCTTCGGGCAACGCACCGCAATGCAATGTGCAAGTTGCAACGCAAACGCGCAACTACCAGCCAAGGCCCCGATAGTTCATTATTGTCGTGGTCGTGGTGGTCGTCGTCGTGGTCGTGGTCGCGGTCGTCGTCGTCGTCGCCCTCAAACCTCATCTTGGATAGCGGTGTTGCGGGGAGTGTTATCTGACAAATCCAAGCGCCTCAATGACAGGGAGATGGGAATGAGGCGAGGGAGGCGGGAATGGGTTCGTCAGCTCTCAATTCGGGGATCGAGGATGAGGCGAGGAAGGCGCTAATACGGTGAGGGAGGCGAGGACGAGGTGAGGGAGGTGGGAATGGGGTGAGGGGGCAGAATGAGAAAGGTAAAGAACTGTCTCGCGTTCGAGGCATCCTCGAATATCTCTCAACTTCGATGCGTGACCGCATGTTCTCATTAAATCACTAAGCGCTGTTGCCAAGGGCACCTCGTCTGCTCCAGGACTCCAGCAGGCAATCCTGTGAGCTCTACGGCAGCGCAACTCCTCTATTGATACGGCCCCCAGCCAACAAGCACATGGGCACTCGGCGGCCCTGCCTGAACAGGCGCCTTGGCGATAGGCGCGCTCTTAGAAAGACAAGTGAGACGCGTCGCAAGAATGTGCGGTGGCGGGGGGGTGCTCGGAGGGCGCGCAAACGCCATTGGCGGAGTCGCGGGCGCCTTGAAGGTTGCATGCTGCCTGGTCGGCGGGCTCATGCCGCCGATGCCGCCCACATGGCGGGTGCCGCCCATGCCCTCGTCACTCAGGATGGGGCGGTCCCCATTGATGGTGCCGCCCTTGTGGGTGCAGCCGCTGCCGACGTTGCCGCCCATATGGATGGTGCCGCCCCCATGGATGGTGCCGCCCATGCCGTAGCCCATGCCGTAGCCCATGCAGTAGCCCTTGCCCTTGCCGCCCCCATGGATGGTGCCGTCCATCGCGTTGCCGACTGTCGGTATGTTGCCATCCACAATCGGCCTCATGGCATGATTGGCCCCGTGGTCGTAGTTCGGGGCGGCATCGTCGATCCCGCGCTGCGGATGTGTAGCGCTGCAACCACCCCAACCCTCGTGGACGTGGTCGAGCAACTCCCCGTCGGGAACGACGGTGCCGACTGGGCCGTTACCACCTCCCCATCCCGAACCGCACCGCCCATTGTCGGGGACGCGGGGCCCGCAGCCGCCCGCGACGCCCATCGCCGCGTTGCCATGCGCGCCGCCGCGGCCATCATAGCCCGCCGCCGCCTGGCCCTTACTGTCGCTGCCGCCCATGCCGCTTGCCCCACTGCCGCCATTGCCGCCCATGCCTTTATTCGCCGTGCCGCCTCTCTCCACGCCGTCGCAACCGCTCATCTGCATGCAGCCTCCCTTGCCGCCGTCCGTGCCAGTCCAGCCGCGCGTGGGCCCTGGCCGCCAGCCGCCAGCCGCCGTGGAACCATCGCCTCCCTGAGCGTCGGAAGCCGCGTCGCCACAGCAGGCGTGGGCAGAGCTTCCCGTGCAGCCGACACCCCCGCCGCCCTTGATGTCGCCGCCGCCCCCCACCATGCCGCCCCGCCGGTCGGCCCCCACGGTCGCGTTACAAGCGTGATTCTCACTGGCAGCCTGCACTGGTTTCGGCAAGACGCTGACGTACCTGGCGAACTCTGGGAGGCCCACTGCTTTTGTCACGTCGGACTCCCTACCTGGAAACGTAAAGCGTGAGCCCCCTGCTTCGTGGCGCCAAATTCCGCCGCCGCGTTGCGGCGAGGGCGTGATAGCACTTGGCCGCCCGCTGCGTTTACGCGCGAGCACCTGTTTGCCTACGATGCACATAGTTTGATAGCTGTCGCCAAAGACGATTTCTCCACGTGTCTGAGACCCCATCGGGGCCACTGCACTCCAGAGCCATGCTTGCAGACGCTGGCCCAAACAGCGATTTCTAGTATGCTCTGTGATGCAACCCATGTGGTGCAAGATGTGCGGCGTACGCGATGCGGTACCGTGCAGAGGCAGCAACGCACCTCACTGTAGCAGAACGCAAAACAATGCGATGCGATGCAAGACAATGCAAAGCAATCCAAAGAATTGCAAGGCAATGCGCATCAATGCAACGGCTATGCAAAACAACACAACTCCAGGCTGGAGCCATATCCAGACGAAAACACTGGATCATGTAATTTGCATTCGCTGGAGTCACAACCAGAAGAGACACGCGACCTTGTCATTTGCATTCGTTTGTCTCCTCCGCTCGTCTTTTGGGAAATCGCTGTTCAAACTTGGCTGTTGGACCCCTCTTAGGGCCCTCTTGGAGCCCTCCTGGACCCCTCTCGGGGCCCTCGTGGAGCCCCAAGAGGGGTCCTCTTGGGGCCCCAAGAGGGGGCCAGGACGTGTTTGTTGGGGGGGTGGGTCCCGAGGTGCCCAAAGGGAGGGCCAGGAAGGCACCAGGAGGGCCCCGACAAGGCCCCATGACGCATGTACGTGGGCGCCCCTTATGGCAAGCCCCACAAACATATTAAGTACATGCGGCTTAGGGTTATGTTGGGCCCCTCTCGGGGCACTCTTGGAGCTCTCTAGGAGCCCTTTTGGTGCCCTCTGGGTGCCCCCCGAAAGCTTGCGGGAGACATCCGAGGAGACTCCGAGTCATTCAAATTGTTAATTGTTTTTCTGCTCGTTTTCCCCCAACAGCATTCTCCTCCCACTCCTCCTATCCCCCTGATTATCCTCCTCCTCTGTCTCCTCATACGCCTCCTTCCCTGCCTCATCATCATATGCATTATCCTTCTCCCCGCTCCCTCATCCATCCATCCATCCTCCCTCTCCTCACCCCTCCTTCGCACGGTTCGGCGATCCCCTTCTTTGCCCCCGCGCTTCCCGAATCGCCTGAGCTCGCATGGGCTGGAGGGGCTGGAGGGGGCGCGCGAAGCGTCGAGAATTCCCTCGCGCCTTCGTCACCCATTGGCAACTAGGGAGGGGGATGAGCAGGAGAGGGTGACAACGTTGCGGGGGTGCAAATGAGAAGCAGTACAGACACACCGACTAGAAGGCAAAGGTTTTTGTAACACAAATAGAACCCAGAGTGTCAGCACTGCGTTTGAATGCCCAACTCACCCCCCTCTCCCCCGACCCCTCGATTGCATCCTGGGGTCCCCAGAAGCACCCTCGGAATCCGACCGGAAGCCCCTGGCGTGCGACCTGGGGGCGGCGGAGGCCGAAGGCCGCTGGCGACGAGTCCTGCCACGAGGTTTGATTCGTGAGCAACCCAATCTTGATCAGACAGCCGTCGGGCCATGTTGGTGAGCTCCGCCAAATCGTGAACTGACAGGCGGCCATGTGCCATACCTGCAAAAAGGGCAGAGTAGAAGAGCCGCATCCCTGAATGCTCTGCTCTGAGCACTAAAAGGGTACGGACAGGGGAAGTTGACACGGACGGGCATAAATCACCCCGTCCCAGACGAAACGCAACTTCTCAATCTAGCCGCGGCAACGCACAAATTGTTCAAGCTGCGTCCAGCCGCGGGGACGAGGGGGGCCCTGAAGGCCCCTCCACCAGAAAAGTCGAATATCAAGTCTAGGGCGCCTTCGGCCTTGGACGCGATGCAAGAGAGCAATGCCAGGATACACAGTTCAAGGACCTCGGACCTCGGCCCTCCCTCGAGCGCAAGGGATGCGTGGTAGATGGGCGGCGTGGTGCTATAATTCTGCCACGTTGGGATGCAGGGTGCATCTCGGAGGCGCGAGAACATGCACACTTTGGCATGCAACGCGCTTTGGGGCTGGTGGACGGGCCTCTTGGACTCGCCCCAGGGATCTCACGAGGCCCAAGAAACATCTAAAAAAGTCATCCTTGGTCCCAAGACAGCTGTGACAGATGTCCGCATTAAGGCGAAAACATAGTCCTGCCCTCTTGGGGCCGTCTTGGGGCCCTCTTGTGGCCATATGACGGCCCTCTCGGGACTTGTTCTATGTTCCTAACAAGGTCTAAAACACATCTTTGGTACCAAGACAGCTCGAACACATGTTCGCATGAAGGCGACAACTAGCTCCAGCCATTCTGGGGCCGCCTGGGTGCCCTCCTGGGGCCGTCTGGCGGCCCCCTTGGGCTTGATCCATGGCCTTCATCAGGCCAATGGAAAAGCCACCCCTTGGCCACAGGACAGCTCGCACAAATGCCCGCATTAAAGCGAAAATCTATACCAGCCATCTTGGGGCCATCAACCCTGTCGGGCTCCCCCAGAGGACTCTCCCATAGGACTCCCCAAAGGCCCCCGCCCCTATTGAACTCACCCATCCGACCCCCCCATCGGGCCCCCCTACAGAACTCACCATAGTGCTTCTCCACAGTACTTCCCCATAGGGCTCCCCCACATAACCGCGGCCTCATAGGGTTCCCCCATAGACCCACCGCATAAGGCTCACACATTAAACTCCCTTGTAGGACTCCCCAATCGCCCCCCCCCCCACTGGGTTCCCCACGGGGACTCCCCCGCAGGACCCCGCGCCCATAGGGGGGGCCCCATCGGACTCCCCCACAGATCTCCCCAAGAGGACTACCCCGCAGGACTTCCCCATAGAACGCACTTGTAGGGCTCCCTCATGCATGCCCCCGCCCCCGCACGCGCCTGGACCGCGAGCGGCCAGCCCCCAAAACCATGGCCGCCGCGCGCAGCGATTGTGGTGACGTCTCTTTTCAGGCTGAGAGGGGGGGCGCGGGGGGAAGGACGGTGTGGCGTGTGTGTGTGTGTGTGTGTGTGTGTGTGTGTGTGTGTGTGTGTGTGTGTGTGTGTGTGTGTGTGTGTGTGTGTGTGTGTGTGTGTGTGTGGGGGGGTACTTAGCGCACGCGGCGCCGCGCAACCTCGCTTCGCGCGCATACACTACAATGCCATTGCAATGAAAGCAGCATCGGTGGACAACATGTGTTGCAATGGGCGGGTGAAGTTGCCATCGGGCGACGGATGGCGATCATGTGGTTTCAAAAGTTGTTCAAAAGTTGTTCTCAAGTTGTCCTCGAGACCAAAAGTTGTTCTCAAGTTGCTCAAAAGTTGTCCTCCGCGATATCACCCAGGCGATCGACATGCAGATTGTTTCGAACGTTGCCCTCGAAGTTGGTCTATGTATCCTAACTGCGAGCCTAGTTGCTTATTCACACACCACCATGAACACGAGGACGATGGATGATGCGAATATGGTCAATGGCGAGGGGAGGGTGAGAAAGGACGGGGGCGAGGATGTGGATACCCTGGGGGAGGGTGAGAAAGGACGGAGGCGATGGGAGGGTGAGAGGGGAAGGCGAGAAAGGAGGTGAGAAAGGACGGAGACAAGGGGATGGCGAGAGGGGGGGGGTGAGAGGGGAGGGCGAGAGGGGAGGGTGAGAAAGGATTGGTGCGAGGGGAGGGTGATAGGGGAGGGTGAGAGAGGACGGGTGCGAGGGAAGGGTGGGGAAGGACGGAGGCGATGACCAAGGCGATGGTGGATGCCCTGGTGGGCGCACTTCCACTCCGCAAACAGAAGGGGCCACGGAAGCCGCGGGGCCGCGAGCAACGGCTAAGAGGGGGCAGGCGGGGTTGCCGTCAGGCATCCTTCAAACCAAGGGGAGTTGCATCGCAATGTACCGCGCACCAACACGCTGCACTGCTGATCGGGCAACGTGGCACGCTTAGTTCGATGGAGCGGCCAGGGGGCAAAAACATGGAGGAGCTCAAGGGCGGGACTTGGCGTGGACAACCCTCCTAATCATAGTGGGGGTCGGGCGCCCAAGGAGACGTCCGCGCGCGGATGCGAAACTGCTGGGGGTGCGACTTCCTGTCGAAAAGACGACCGAGATAAACGCGCAAGCCAACTCGTATTTCTTTGCGACGTCAATAGTGCGTGCAACTCTCCACCACATGCCCACGTTCAGCCCGCATGGAACCGACGCGCGCATAGCATGGCATTGCCCTCGAATCAAATCTATACGTATGTGTGTATATATATACATATATGGTGTGTGTATATATATATAAAAATGCAAACGGCATCATATAGCATATCATCACCGACGTATATTGGTACGAATGCGTGCATCTATTAAGGTGTAAATACTGATACGTACGTATACTTATGGATGTACAATATGTCACGCAGCTGACCCCGCGAAACAGAACCCGTCTGGGCCCTTCTCCCCTCGCAAACCCTCAGGGCCCCGCGCGGGACGACCAGGGTGCCGCGGCCACGGCGTCCGACGGGCATGTCCAACACCACGCGATGGCTGGGAGTTGATCGTGGCACCTCGAGACAACGCCCCACCAGGACGCCAACCACCCACAATCAAATGACAACTCGAAGAGTGCCAGTGCACGTAGCACCCCGCAATTGCTGATCAGAGTGAGCGTGCGGGCGGGCAGGGGCGGCGCTTGCGACCCACGGTGGTTGTGATGATGGTGGTGGTGGTGGTGATGGTGATGATGGTGGTGATGATGGTGGTGGTGATGATGATGAGGATGATGACGAGGCTGATGAGGATTATGATCAGGATGAGGATGGTGGTGGGGATGGGGGGGAGGACGATCACGACGATGATGATGAGGATAGTGTGGATGGTGATTATGATGGCGGGGGGGCCCAAGAGGGCCCCAATGCGGGAGCAATAAGAAGCGATGGCGACGACGACGACGTCGACGATATTACGACGCTGACGGAGAAGAGGATGAGGGAATGAGGGGTGTTCCAGACCATCGGCCCTGAGCAGGGGCATCAACGCGGCCCTCTGTCTGTCGAATGTGGCCGCCGCTTCGGCGAGCACGGCGAACGCCCTGATGGCAATTCCCAATCCGAGTCAGCATCTGACGTGTCAAGCTTGTTTACGAAAGCCCTGATGACTGCTCTCAAACAACGGCGAAAGCCCTGATGGCAGCTCACGTCAATGACGAAAGCCCTGACGGCAGCTCTCAGTCCGAGCCCTGACGTCAGCCCTGATGTTCAGCACTCAACCCGACGAGTCCGAACCTGACGTGTCCTCGTCCTCCATCTTCTGAATGTGCGTATCATGGAACGTTGTCAGGTCGTTGTCACGCTCCTTCGCCAGCGCCAGGACGTGCTGAAGCGTGTCGAGCTTCGTCAGGAGACTTGCGATGCGCATATTCTTGGCCTTGAGTGCGAAGCGCATGATCCTCATCCGCTTGTCCCTCTTGCGGTAACTGCGCTTGGCCGCTGCGGGCAACTGTGCCACCCATTGCAGCTTGATCTTGCGCGGCATGCGCCAAGAATCCAGATGTGGCAGAGAATTGATACCTGGCGGCTTGGTGTAGAACGCGCCTTGAACCTTCGGTTGCAGAATGCGCCCAAGGTTACACAGAGGGTCTGGCAATGGAAAAAAACTGGAAGGCGCTGGCATTGTGAAACACGAATCTGGTAAGGCCAGCGACCCGCTATCGGCGACGCTGGCCCCAAGACAGCCCAATGCGGCCCCGACGCAGCCTAAGGTGGCCCCAGAGGCAGCCTACAGTGGCCCCAAGAATGCCTATGGTGGCCACAAGAATGCCTATGATGGCCCCAAGACAGCCGAATGTGGCTCCGAGACAGCTTAGAATGGCACCAAGACTGCCAATTGTGGCCCCAAAGACAGCCCATGATGGCCACAAGAATGCCTATGATGGCCCCAAGGCAGCCTAATGCTGCTCCGAGACAGCCTAGAATGGCCCCAAGACAGCCTACTGTGGCCCCAAAGACAGCATATGATGGCCCCAAGAATGCTTCTGATGGCCCCAAGAATGCCTATGATGGCCCCAAGACAGCCGAATGTGGCTCCAAGACAGCCTAGACTGGCCCCAAGACAGTTCATTGCGGCCCCAAATGCAGCCCATGATGGCCCCAAGAATGCATATGATGGCCCCAAGACAACCTAATGTGGCTCCGAGGCATGCTGGGGTGGCCCCAAGACAACCTATTGTGGGCCCGAGACAACCTATGGCGTGTCGTGGGGTGTGTTGAGTGTGGTGTTTCGTGGGGTGTTGTTTCGCGAGGTGGTTCGTGTGGTGGCGTTCGTGGTGTGTGTGTGTGTGTTTTCTCCGACGGGTGCTTAGATGGGTGTTTTTCGCGCGGTGTGTCGTGGAGTGTTCTTCGTGCGGTGTTCCGTGTTGTGTCTTTCGTCTGGTGTGTCTTGGGGTGTTTTTTTTGTCTGCGGTGTTTTGTAGGGTGTGCTTCGTAGGGTGTGGTTCGTCGGGTGTTTCGCGGTGTGCGTTTCGTCTGCTGTTTCGTGTGGAGTTTTTCGCGGGGTGCCTCGTGCGGTGTGATTCATGGGGCGTTTCGTGGGGCGTGTTTCGTTGTGTGTTTCGTGTGGTGCTTTGTTCGCTTGGTGTTTCGTGGGGTGTCTGTCGTTGGATGTGTTTCCAGCTGGTGTTTCGCGTGGTGTTTTTCGTGTTGGTTTTCGTTGGGTGTTCGTCGTGGGGCGTTTCTTGTGGGGTTTTTCGCTTGGTGTTTCGTGGGGTGTTTTTCGTCGGGTGTTTCGTGGGGTATGTTTCGTGGCGCGTGTTTCGCGCTGCGTTTCGTTGGGTAGTTTTCGTTTGGTCGTTCGTGGTGTGTTTTTCGTGGGGTGTCTCGTGTGGTGCGTTTCGTGGGGCGTTGCGTGGGGGCGTTGTTCGTGGTGTGTTTCGTGGTGTGGTTTTCGTGCGGTGTTTCGTGGGGTGTGTGTCGTGTGGTGCTGTTCTTGCTTCCGTTTCGGTGCGCGTGTTCTCGTGGGGTGTTTCGTGGGGCGTTCTACGCGGGGCGGTTCGCGGTGTGTTTTTCGTTTCGTGATTCGTGGAGCGTTTTTCTAAAGTGTTTCGCGTGGTGTTTTTCTATGTGTTCTACGCGGGGTGTTTCGCGGGGTGTGTCTCGCATTATGTTTCGCGGGGTGCTTTTCGTAATGCATTTTCAGTGGGGCCTGTTTCGTGGGGTGTTTCGTGGGGCGCGTTTCGTGGCGCGTTTCGTGCGGTGTGTTTCGTTTGGTGTGTCGCGTGGTGTTGTTCGCGGGGTGGTCTTCGCGGGGTGTTTCGCGTGGCGTTGTTCGTTGGGCGTGTCGCGGTGCGTTCTTCGTGCTGTGTGTCGTGGGGTGGTTCTCGCTGTGCGTTTCGCGGGGTGTTTCGCGGGTTGTTTTGCGCTCTTCTCCCCGCGCAAAGCCCGACATACAAAAAAGAGCACGCCGCGCCAGCGCAGGGCAAACATGGAAACAGAGCACGTCGCACATGCGCAGGCCCAACATGGGAAACCAGCAAGTCGCAACTGCACACAGCCCGCATGGACAAAGAGCACGTCGCACATGTACAGGGCCAACATGGAAAAAGAGCACGTCAGACTTTTGCAACTCCAAAGTGGAAAACGGCACGTCGCACCCATACGGGGGCCAACATGAACAAACAAACACGTCGTACTTCCAAAACGGAAAAATAGCACGTTGCGCCTGAAAAGGGCCAACATGGAAACCGAGCACATCGCTTTTTTGCAGGCCCAACATGGAAAAAAAGGACGCGTCGCAACTGTACACAGCCCACGCGGAAAAAGAACACGTCGCACATGCACATGCCCAACACGGACAACATAATACGTCGCACCTTGTGCGGGCCCAAAGTAGAAGAAACGCACGTCGAACTCGCACAGGGGCCAACGTGGAAAAAAAAACAATCACGCCGTACTTTGGGGTGCCCAACATGGAAAAGAGGACGCCGCACCCGTGCAGGGCCAACTTGGAAAAAAGAGCATGCCACACGTTTGCAGGCCCAAAATCGACAAACAATCACGTCTAAGTTGGGCAAGTCCAGAAAATGAGCACGTCGCACCTGTACAGTGTTTTTCTATCCGCGTATGTGGGCCCGAGGCCGCCTGGGCGGCCACCAGGATGGTGCGGGCTGTGGTTTCCAACGCCCTGAAATTACAGCGAACCCGCGGGGATACAATGCGCGCGCGACCGAGGGGGGCAGGGGTGCCCCAAGGGGGACCCGACAAGGCCCCATGGCGCATATGCTCGGGTGCCCCTCTGGCAAGCCCAAGAAGCATATCACTCGCATGCGGTTTGAAGCCCTCTTGGGCCACTCTCGGGGCCCTCTCGGAGCCCTCTGGGAGCACTCGTGGACCCTCTTGGCGCCCGCTGGGGGTTCCAAAAAATCATCTCAGGGACGCCCGAGGAGACCCCGAGTCATTAAACAAGTGCGTGACTTTCCTGTTCGCAAGTGTCCCTGAAGTCCCATTCCCCCCCCCACCCATCCACCCTCCTTATCATTCTCACCCTGCTCCTTCTACTCTTCCTTCTCTTCCCCGCCAGCATATGCATCATCCTTCTCCCCGCTCCCTCGTCCAGTCGGCCTCTTCCCCTCCTCCCTCATTCGCTCGGTTCGGCGACCCCCTTCATTGCTCCCGCACGTCCCTGATCGCGCCAACTCACCTGGGATGGGTGGGCTGGTGGGGATACGCGAAGCGCCATGTTTTTTGCTGCATGTGCAGCGTATATGGTTGCATCGTTTGCGTTGCATTTCCTTGATGACCATTGCGTTCTTTGCAATGCACCGCATTGGTTGCACCGCGCAGTTTGCACCACACAGACCGCGCAAAATAGTCGGCTAGAAGCCACTGTTTGTGGCCCACGCTGCCAGTCATTACTTCGGGCCCCGCCCGACCCGAGAGGGCGGCAACAAGGCGGCGACGGGTTGGCGACGGCGGCATCATAGCAATCAGATCGACTGTCAGGCGCAGCTCCGAAGAGCTGGATAAGAACCCTAAGTACAAGCACTGATTGGAGAATTGTTGAGCGGGGGGGCATTGATTGCTGGTTGGTGTCTGCGAGGCAGCGCTTCGCGCCACCGTCTGATGTATGTGCATGCGATCATGTATGCGTTTAGGGCGACATAGATTGTGTTCTCGCTCATGTATGATAGAGTGTTCTCTCGCTCATATTATGCATAGGTGTAGTGCGTTATCGCTCATAGTGTGCATGCATGTCGCCACTATCTGATAGAGCGTTTTCTTGGCCATAATGCCCATGTGTGAATGCACGGTCGCACTGTCGACCCGCACAGCCGCAAAGTTACGCTACGTACTTATAGCACAGGTTCCTCTGGCTCACCGTCTTTAGCAGGGAGCTCGTGTGACAAAAGGTCTCGGCCCGCTGCGGACGATTTCAAGTCTTCTCGGAACGCATTGCGCGAATCAATATCAGCAGCTAATGCTTCAAACAACTCTGTATCCTTGTGCTCAGCTTTTGACCCTAACACTATACCTGCAGACAACCACGTGCCCATGATGCCACACGGTCGGCCCTTGCCAAAGGATCGAACCGTTTTTTTCTTTTTCAGAGAAAAGGTGCATGTGCTACCATGAAACTTATTGTCACAAGTAGCTTGAAACTCGTTCTTGGATGCATAAAACCCAATCCTGCCACCTGGGACTCTCATCAGAGCAGTTGCGGCCCCTCTTGGACCTCCTGCTTTTGGAATTGGATGTGGCTCTGGCGGGGGCGGGGGCGGCGCCTCTGGAGGCGGCAAGGGCGGAGGCGGCGAGGGCGGGGGCGGAGGCGTCTCAGTCCCACCCACCTCGTCACCGCCATCGAGCCCGTCATGTTGGCTCCCTCCATCCCCATGGTCGCTGCCCGCGGCACCTGGATCGGCTCCGCCCCCTCCGTCGTCGGGCCCTGTGTCGCCGCCATGGCCCTCATCAACCTGAAGGTCCAGAAGGCTGGCAGCAGCGATGAGGGTCTCTTCGTCTGGCTCGCCACCCCTCGAGACGTCGCTGCCTCCGTCGGTGCGGTGGCTGTCCTCCCCCTCACTATGACTCCCGCCTTCGCTTCCGCCACCGTCGTCGTCGGGGTCGCTCTTCTCGTGCGCTCCTGCTGCTCGTAGGGGTGGCCAGAATACCTGTGGCTCGCCCAGGGGCGCAGCTGCCGCCTGACCTGGCCGATACGCGTCGAGGATCTTAGCTCTGTCCAGCAACTCGTAGAACTGAACAGTCCACC
This sequence comes from Prorocentrum cordatum, assembly GCA_963575745.1. NCBI lineage: Eukaryota > Dinophyceae > Prorocentrales > Prorocentraceae > Prorocentrum > Prorocentrum cordatum. The sequence goes on along the minus strand of CAUYUJ010013681.1, from coordinate 220,624 downwards.
CACTCCCATCATCCTTGCACATCTGCAAAAGCTTGTAATCGATGAGGTACTGGTGCTGAGATTTGACAACTACCTCTGTCGGGTAATCTGCGCCATCATCGTACTACGCAATAATAGGCGTCACCGACGTGAAGGTTGCTCTGGGCGGCGATTCATACAACATGCCAACGTGCCTCCAAGCCACCACAACGTCGTCAGCCCGGGGCGCCGAGTGCGCCGTCAACGTAGCAGCGCCAGGGACACTGACAAATCTGCACGCGAAAAACCCAGCTCTTGCTCTTCCTGGACGCACTGCCTCGCCTGAAGGTCGTGCGAAACACGTCGTAGAAGGACTTGTGAATCCGTTGCAATCTCCTGCCCGCCCTGTCGCAGATGCAGAATCCAATAGACGCGCAGATCGTTGGCTTGCCGCCGTGATCCGCTGCAGGGTGGTGAATCGCCTGAGACTCGGAGTCCATGATCAGCGCATGGCGTCGAAGCCAATCTTCCGGAAGTGCTGGCCTCAAGCTTTTGGAGGGCACCCTCTGCGCGAATGCTGCGGAGTCAACGTTAATACTCGCATTGGCTGCGCAAAAGATGGTGCACACCGTCATGTGTGGATTTGGTTCAGGGACGCAACAATCAGCAAGCACAGGGTTGAGGCCGCCGACCTCCACTAAAGCATTGGCCACCGCCTTGCCGTACTGGTCCTGCCAACTTTGAAGGGTTGTTTTTTTCCTCTCTTCGTTCTCCCTGCTGATCTCAGCCGTAACTTTTTGAGAGATCCTCGACATTTTCTTCGCGGACAAGAAACGCTCGGAACTCAAGGGGTTCGCTGTGCCAACCTGGTCAAGCAGGGCGAAAAGCTTGTTATCATCAGGAATGTTGTGGCACCGTTTCCAAGCTTGAGCCCGCAATTGATGTTCGGCCCTTAGACGGGCTGATCGGCCCACGCGCGAACAACCAAATGCAGTCGTAGATCGACTTGGCGTTGAGCGCCAACTCTGGGTTGCCTTTTTGCCCTTGTTGGCCAAGCCCATACGCAGTTTGTCATCGGGGGTTAGCTGGCGATACCCGTTATCCAACCAGCCCCTCAGGGCTCTCGGGCGCGCGTGGTCTCAGGTGCTCGCTCTCCCAACTTATCATAACACCATCTCCCTCCCCTCTCCCCTGGGCCCTCTGGAACACACTGGAATGCGCCCTGCAAGACACCCTGCAAAACAAACATAAACCGCGCCCTACCCGTCCCTCGAAAATCAGCGAAGACTGATGTTGTTAATTGCTGCGCCGCACACGGTTACAATTCCCTGACCAAGGCAACTCGATTGGTTTTTACGCATGGATAGGTTGGCGCGGGCACGCGAAGCGTCAATAATTCAACATCTTAAGAACTCCTTCGTTGCAGAGTCTCAACTTCCGCTCTTTCACCTGAAGTCCGACGTAGGCTCGCTGTTGACCCCCACCTCCTCGCTTCCTCTTCTGCGACGGTGTCCCCCCACCTCGCGAGGTAGTTGGCTTGCTTGAAGCATGGAGGCCCACCCTTTCCTCTCCGCACCTGAACTCGAGCACATCGAGCCCTCTGCAAAACCCACTCGGAAGGCAAGTCGGTGAAGCTCCTCGCGTCGGTCTGGTGGCTCCTGTGGAGAAGCCATCGGCGAATCGTCCCATGCAGCACCTCGACGCTGGCAATATCACGATGTGCCTTGAGCGCGGCTGCTGCGAGGGTAGCTTGAGCTTCAGCGGACTGCAAGTCGCCCTTGTACGCCTCTAAAAAATCATTCGCCCAAGAACCCCTCATGTGAGCAGGCTGGGCCAAAAGCCTTTCGCCGAGACTCGGGTTCTCAAGCAAACCGAAGACTTGCAACTGGCACTCCTCGTGCGGCACAATGAGTAACTGGGTCACGGCGCAACCGAGCTTGCTGAGCATCCTGAAGCCGAGGCACTGCTTGTCCTCCCTGATCGCTCGGCGCGGCATGATGGCCCACAACTCTTCGTCTTCAAGAAGTATGCGGACCCGCTCGAGGCACTCGTTCTCCAGCTGGTTCGACGCCGCGATGCAGACTCTATATTTCCTGGCCATCGGCCGACCAGAGATTGCATCGTCAGCTGCAGCCCATATTTGCTCGTCGTTGAACGTCTGCCCTGACAGCGAAAGCCTGTCTGACAGCAGGGCCCGCAGAGGCTCCATGACCATGCGAATGATGATCATGTTTGGGAGCGGGTCTGAAGACCACCACTTGGAAGCTGCCTCCCTGCTCTTCGAATTGAACTCGGCTGACTTTTCCATCGAATAGTTGACTCCGCTCTCCACAGGGACATGCACATCGGCAGCGCCATCCGCTCCACCTGCACCATCTGCATCGCCCTGCCCAGCAAGGATAGCTGGAGCACTTGGCAAATCATCGGTGTGAGCAGCTATGTTAGCGCCCTTCTTCTTGCCATGGAACATCTGCAGGTGTCGTTCGTACACGGGGGAGCCCAGGCCATGAACCACCTCAAGAAGCGCACAACGGTCCACGGCTACATCAGCGCCTGTCCACCGATGCTGGGGGTACGTCGTGAAATACGTGCCTGCCAACGCCGTGGTGAGACCATTCGTATTGATCTTGGTCGCGATTGCTGGAGTAATGGCTGAACCATCGACAACAAACAAGTCGATGACGCTTGAATCCCATCTCAGATTTGGCAGCAAGGCCAAGAGTAACCCGGTTGACAAACGACTCCGCCCATAGCAAAACACTTTCAACATTCGTTCGCGATACCGCTGTGCAGACAACGGCGGTACACCTTGGCGAATATGAACACCTCTCGCCTTGATCTCCTGTCGCAACGCCTTTCGAAAACAATTGAGCTGGCCAGCCACGTTGATACTCAAACTGTGGCGAATCATGCCTGTGATGTCGGTCTGCGTCAGGGCGAATACGAACTTGAAGACCGTTGCCGTGACGTGAACGTCGCAAGCACTCCACGCGCGATGCCAATCTTGATGCTCTGGGCTGGAGACGTACGATGATTCAACCACCAAGTTAGAAGAGCCTTTATCAGTACATGCCGATCTCAATTTGCGGGCGAATGCGTTGGCTATCGGGAAGACAGCCGTTTGGCGAACGAGAGCTTCCTGTGCACACTTTGCCGTGCCCCTCTCCAAGACTTGCAAGTGCGTGACCGACGGCAGCACCAGATACAAGCATTGGCCATCCATGCGAAGAAGCATGCCCATGCCAACTTCAGACTGGAAGATTTTTGAAGATTGGCCAACTGTCGATGTACGCCCACATAAGACTGGAGTCCATGCCTGAATGCTCGAAGATTCTGGCCGCAGGCCTTCAATCTGCATCCTGCCTACCATGTTCTGCGGAAGCAAATCATCCATTGACGATGCTCCAGCTGTCTTGACCCTCATCGGCGTCTCGTCGTATCTGGACATATCAACAAACAGGAGCCGATCTCGAGCAGGGACGCTGCGCACCACAGCCTCCTGCACAGACCATTGCAAGGAAGCTTGCCCGTTGATAATGCAGGCTGCCAAGATATGCGTGCGAGATTTCAATACCTTCGTTGACACATTCATGTTTTGAGCGCTGGCAGAGGATGAAGCTAACTTGACTGTGTCAACTCCCAACAAGTGCGCACCGACTGTGAGAGTGTCTGCATCGAGCTGTGCACCTGGCTGCTGCGATGACACAATGCAATCCATAAGATATTTTGATAAAGGCCATGGCGTGCTGAATTGTCGATTCTGCCGCAATCGTAAGAATGCACCTTCTCCAACTTCGTAGCACAACTGGGGTCGAACTCCACTGGCTGCCAATCGTTCGTCGTCAGCTGGCGGTCGTCGCAGTTCCCTCGGCACTGGTGCCACTGGGCGCTGATCCACCGCCAGCTGCTGGTCACCGAACCGCTTCTCCCAGCCTGGTCTGCGCCCCCTCCGCCTCTGCGGCGGCGGCGGCTGCGCCAGAAGCGCGGCCAGTTGGGCCGAGTCCAGCTGAGAGTCTGGCTCTGGACGTGGCTGCTCTGGAAGGCCGTCGCTCTCGTGCTGATCGGGCTGATCCCCAAGGTCAGAACTGCTGTCAGGCCGGCGCTCAAACTCGATTGCGTCGGACCAGCCAGTGATCGACCCTGGCGATTCTAGAACAACTGGGTCAATCAAATCAGACCAGCTCCCATTAGACTCTGCATCCATACGCACGGACAAGGGCCCGTGAGACGCCACAGAACATGTTTGGGCCAAAACAGCAATGGAAACTAAACAATTATCGCTGTGCTATCGACACCACCATACCCTAGCAGGCAAACGTTGAATCACGTTCACTTTTTAGGGGGGGATATGCAGCGGGGAGTTGTTCCCGAGGACAATTTGGGCAGGAGGGTTTAACGCACTATCTCCCCGAAGGTTTACGATCAGCTCTTTTTAGTACAACTTTGATGGGGGGGCTGAGGACAACTTTTGGACAATTTTTGGGCAACTTAATTATTTCCAGGAATCCGAAGTTCTCAAGCGCAGGGAAACCTCAACACGACACCCACGTACCCCCAGTGACGCACGCACTGCGGCAACTACAGACACATCGATCACTGTGCAAATATTGGCCTTCGACGGGAAGGCCCCCGCGCAGAAATTCGGCATAAGACAGGGACGCATTAAAAACGCCGAGCAGCCGACCGTGTGATATAACGGTATGATCACATCTCGTGATATTTTTGCCCTGCCACCGCATCGTGGGATTTGGACTCGCTGTTCGGGCCCCCGCGCCTCTTCCTTATGAATACCTCCCCCTCGTCGCCTCATCTCTCACAGGCTCCCGTCGTGTCAGCACTCCATTATGATATCAATATCAGCCAGCGTTGACTCCAAATAAATAGTGGGTGATGATGGTGATGATGACGATGAAGGCGATCCTGTTTTCCACACGCGCACACTCCAGTCCACTGTGCTGTACCGTGCTGGACCGTGCGGTCCAGCAGCTGCGCCAGGGGCCATGGGAATTAGGGGGGCATAGGAATTAGGGGGGACGGACCAATCAGTACGGTTTGAGTTCGAACTCCTACAGGGCAAACCTGTTTTGAGAAAAACAATTAACAAATCTGCCTCCGGGGGCTTGTACCGGGCCCCGAAATTCTGCTTCAAAGAACGACTCGGGACGAAACGCCGGCCTTGGGGCGGGGGCCCAGACCTCTGTGGAGCCACGCTGCGAAAACAAAACAGCACGACGTCAGGTGTCTCGGCGCCGCCTCCTCGTCGCACCACCAAAAACAGCGGCGCGCCCAGGGGGGAAGGAGCTTCCCTGAGCCTGCTCCTCTTCATCTTCCCCCTCCTCCTCCTCCTCCTCCTCCTCCTCCTCCTCCTCCTCCTCCTCCTCCTCCTCTTCCTCCTCTTCCCTGCAGGAGGCGGGGAGGGGGCGAGAGGCATTCTCGGAGGGAGCTTCCCGAGCCTGCTCGGAGCCCCCCGCCGCCTGCCGAGACTCCGCCCCCTCTCGCCGCTGTCCTCCTCGTCGCGCCACCTGCAGGCGCCTCGGCAACGTGGGCTGGGCGCTTCGCCCGACACGTCCGCCCTCTGAGACAAAAAACACGCCACAAGCATAAACTCTTGGCGCTCCGCGCGGATTTCTTGGATCCGCGCTGGGCCCCCCTCCCTGGCGCGCCAGGGGCGGCGCCGGAGGCGCCGCCGGGGGGGCCCAGGGCGGGCCCAAGAGATCCGCGGGGAGGGCCACAAGTTTAGGTTCATGGCGTTTTTCTTCTTCGAGTTACGAATTGCCCTGATGCCGGATGCTTCAGCACGTCACGCGGATGCAGGGCTGCCTGCCGCCCTTCCTGTCGCCTAAGCGGCACGCGCACTCGCCCGGACACTCTGCAACATCTGCGCCGACGGACGGCGGCTGGTCCAGCGGCTGCGCGGACGGAGAGAGGCTCCTTTTCACAATGGAGCTCTCGCTTGAGGCTGCCTCACGTCTCCTGAGCAGAAGGTGCGCTCGCCTTCCAGGGAGGCGCTTCCGTAGCAAAAGGCACGCTTGTCGGGACCTTTGAGGAGGGACTTTGGATGCGAAGGGGCGTTGCAGTACCGTTCATGCACCCTGGGTTTACAATGATCCTCCTCCTCTTCCTCATCCTCTGCCTCCGTCCTCGTCCTCGTCCTCGTCCTCGTCCTCGTCGTCCTCGTCGTCCTCGTCGTCCTCCTCCGCCTCCTCCTCCTCCTCCTCCTCCTCCTCCTCCTCCTCCTCCTCCTCCTCCTCCTCCTCCCCCTCCTCCTCCTCCTCCTCGTCCTCCCCCTCCTCGTCCTCTGCCTCCGCCCCCCTGCTGTTAATCCTGCTCCTCATTTTCCCCCCGATGAGCCTGTAATAGTCCAGAATCTTTATGTACCCATTGAAGCTTGGCTCCACGTGCCCCAATCCGTCTGGCTCGACAGTCCGCACCTCGTTCGGCTGAGGAGGGGCCTTCTTCTCCTCCTCCTCCTTCTCCTCCTCATTCTCCTCCTCCTCCTCCTCCTCCTCCTCCTCCTCCTCTCCCTCCCTCCCTCCCTCCCTCCCTCCCTCCATCCCTCTCTCTCTCTCTCTCTCGTCGTCGTCGTCGTTGTCGTCGTCTTCGTCGTCGTCTTCGTCGTCATCATCGTCCTCTCCACCGCGTCCTGCTGCTGCTCCTCCTCGCTCTCCCCCTCGTCCTGCTGCTCCTCCTCCTCCTCCTTTTCCTCCTCCTCCTCCTCCTCGTCTTGTCCACCTTGTCCTGCTACTGCCCCTTTCCGCTCTCCATATCGTCCTCGACCTCGTCCTTATGCTCGTCCTCGTCCTCGTCCTCCTCCTAACCTCTCTTCCCCCTCTTCCTTCACCTCCTCCTCCTCCTCCTCCTCCTCCTCCACGCTTACACGTTAAGAATCCCACCAGCCCTCTGGGCGTACGTGGTCTAACGGTAGTCTTTCTCTCCTATTCCCAAACCTTTTTTTCCCCCCCAAGAGGGTCCCAAGAGGGCCACAAGAAGGCCCCGAGCGGCCTCAGCGAGCCCGAAATGACATCCAAGATGGCTCAGGTCGCCCAGGCTGGCTCAATATGGCCCCAAGATACCCCAAACGGCCCCAAGACCGCTCCAAGAACGCTCCAAGAGAGCCCCACGAGAGCCCCAAGAAGCGGTTTGCGGGCTCCTGATGGGGGGGGGAGCTGATTTGGGGACCCCCCATCCTGTAACCGATGGCCCCCAAGAAACCTTCCAGGGTTACCAAAAGGGTTCCAAGAGGGCCCCCCGAACTCCCAGAGAGCACCGGCAGCAGCAACAGCAGCAACAGCAGCACTAATACATCTAGATGGTTCCATGTATCCTCGTCCGCGTCGTCCTTCCTCATCGTGCTCCTCGTTCTCCTCGTCCTCATCCGCGTCCGTGTCCTCCTCGTCCTCCTCGTCCTCCTCGTCCTTCTCGTCCTCCTCGTCGTCGTCCTCCTCCTCCTCCTCCTCCTCCTCCTCCTCCTCCTCCTCCCCCTCTTCCCCTCGCCCCCGCGCGGCCCCCAAGGATGGCCCGAAGAGACCTTCCAAGGCCACCCCCTTGCTCCCACAGATCTCGGTTCACCCTGGTTTCTCGCTTTGTTTCCCTAGATGTGTCATTTCGTCCCTTTTCCCGTCAGCTCTCATGGGCAGGGCTTCTGAATGGGCTGGTGGGGATATATGTTGCTCGCGAGCGGCGCGGTCAGCCGCGCGCCGTCAAGAAAAAAACGACAGAGAAGTGCAAGCCCTGCAACCGCAAGTGTGAGGCGGAAAAGAGCCACAAGGGTGGCGAAAACAAAAAGGCGGAGACAGAGACAGGCAAGAGCGAGGAAGCGGCCGAAGGCAAGAAACGAAGGAGGAGAACGAGGGACAACAGAGACATGGAAGAGACGGCGTGCGCGCAGGGGATCGGGCTCAGGCGACGAGGTCGAAGTACCTTGCCGAGGAGCGGGGACTTGAAGACGGGGGGGGGTAGGAAACCACAGACGCACACCAAGCGCGCGCGACGTACAATCCAGCAGGCCATCTCCAGGGCCACAGAATGAACCGAATGGTGAGCGCCCTCCAGGAGCCACCCCGGGAGTAAGCACGCCCCAAGTGCGACGGGGAGAAGGGTTGGGGTAGCCCATTGGCGACAGTGACAAATCAGCCGAGCAGGGGGGATGGACGTCAACCTGTCGCGTATGCGACACAGTGCGGGGGCACCGCCGTCAGAAGCCAACAGCCCGATGTGGGCCAGCGCGGACGCGCCAGGAACCACTTCCTGCGGAGGGGGACCACGCAACACGGGACGGGCGTGCGACCTCGTAGGGTGCAGCTGACAACCGCTGAAGGATGTGAGGGGTTCCGCCTGAGACATGTTGCTGCGCTGGCAATGGACAGCCTGAGTCGCCCCGCTGCCCAGAACGTATCCGAGCGTCAGCCGCAGGATGGAAGGGGGTCACTCCACCTGCAGCTGGTTCGCTGGTAGGGTGCAGCTGACAGCCGCAGCAAGATGGAACTTGTTCTGGTAGGGTGCAGCTGACAGCTGCGGAAAGATTGAGAGCGGGTCCGCTTGAGACATATTGCTGCGCTGGCGAATGACAGCCTGGGTCACCCCGCTGCCCACTCCGAGTCCGAACGTCAGCCGCAGTATGAAGGGGGATCACTCCACCTGCAGCGCCGGTTCGCTGGTAGGGTGCAGCTGACAGCCGCAGAAAGATGGGCATTGCTTTGGTAGGGTGCAGCGGACAGCCACCGAAGAATTGTGAAAAGGGTCCGCCTGAGACAAAATGCTGCGCTGGCATTGGGCCGCCAGGGTCACCCCGCTGTCCAGTACGAGGCAACGCGTCCGCCGCAGGATGGATGGGGGTTCACTCCACCTGCAGTGCCGGACCGCTGGTAGGGTGCAGCTGACAGCCGCAGCAAGGTGGGGATTGTTCTGGTAGGGTGCAGCTGACAGCTGCAGAAATATGAATGGGTTTCGCCTGAGACATTGCTGCGTTGGCAGTGGGCACAGCCACCGCACCTTTTCATTGGACCCCAACCGCCAGCCGCAGGATGGAGGGGGGTCACTCCACCTGCGGAACAGATTCGCTGGCAGGGTGCAGCTGACAGCCGCAACAGGATGGGAATTGCTCTGGTAGGGTGCAGATGGCAGCCGAAGAATGACCAGCATTGGACACAATCACCATGCTGTCTCGTCGGGATAGAACTGGCAGCCGCAGAGCGGAGGGGGGTCACTCTGCCTGCGCTGTGCCGTGTCTCTGGTAGGGCGCAGCTGACAGCAGCAAAGGAATGGAGTTGCCCTGGTAGGATGCAGCTGACAGCTGCAGGAAGATTGAGAATGGAATGCCTGAGACATTGCTGCGCTGGCGTGGGGCACAGCCACAGCACTGGTCAATTAGGATCCAACCATCGGCCGCCGGCCAGAGGGGGGGTGACTCCGCACGCAGTGTGCCGAACCTCGAATGTGGTGCAGCAGACAGACAGGGAGGTAGGCGGGGGGCAGCTGTGGGCTGCCCAGAGGGGGATCGCCCTCCGTACTAGCCGGCCGATGCGAGCCGACTACCTCTTTCCAAGGGGTGCGCCTGCCGCCGTAGTCCACGCGCACGCCCTCGAACTGCGAAGCGATGTCCACGGATAATTACCTCGACTAGTGGTAAAGCCTTCCGCGGAAGCTTGACTGTAGCTGCGACCATATCTGGAACTTCAATGAGAGAGCACCCACTCTGTTGTATTGCAGCGTCGATGTGTGGCCAAGGGGTACTAGCTCGCCCCACGCGAGAATGAGCTTCTGGCGCTCTGCAACCTCCTGGTGGGGATGCGCGAAGCGTGAAAAAACTACTCTTCTCTCGCCTAACTTTGTCCAGAAGGTACTCCGCCGTCTCCGCGTACGGTGTTCGTAAGCACACGGTGTCAAATGCTGATTTCCCAGACTGTGTGTTTACAATCCGGCTGTTTCCTTTTTTTCTCAGAATGGTGCTCCCGCTGCAGCGCGGGCCTCATTTTTGGGCTGGCTCTTTGTTCCCATCCTTCAGACTGTAGCTCTCGCCCCACCTCCTGCTCCTCCTGCTCCTCTCACTTCAGCTCCTGCTGCTGCTGCTCGTCCTCGTCCTCGTCCTCGTCCTCGTCCTCGTCCTCCTCCTCCTACCCCTCCTTGTCCTCCTGCTCATCCTCCTGCTTGTCCACCACCTCCTCCTCGAATATACGCAGCTCCCTCTTCCCGATTGCACAGACACGATGGGGTCCTTTTTGAAATTCCACGTCCGCTACGACACCCGTCGGCGGATAGAGGAACAACCGAGCAATGAGAAGCCATGCGTGGGGGGGCCAGGATGTGAGATCTGGCGCGAGCGCGCGAAGCTTGTCCACTTCGTCCTCTCTACGCTCCCCATCATCCTCCTCCTCATCCCCCTCCTCCCCCTCCTCCTCCCTCCTCTCTTCCCTCCTCCTTCTCCTCCTCCTCCTCCTCCTCTTCCTCCCCCTCCGCCTCCGTCCTCCTCCTCCTCCTCCTCCTCCTCCTCCTCCTCCTCCTCCTACCTCGCCCTCCCTCCTCCTGCTCCTCCTACCTCGCCCTCCCCCTCCGCCTGCTCCTGCTCCTCCTCCCCTCCTCCTGCTCCTCCTCCTCCTTGCTCCTCCTCCTCCCTCCTCCTCCTCCTCCTCCTCTCCTCCTCCTCCTCCTCTTCCTCCTCCTCCTCCTCTTCCTCCTCCTCCTCCTCCAATTTGTTTGTTTTGCTTTGAGCGGACATTAAGTGCTATGCTTGCGTCCTCCTCTTCCTAACTCCTCCTCCCTCCTCTTTTCTCTCCTCGTCCTCCTGCCTCCTCTCCTTCCTCCTCCCCTCCCTCCTCTTTTCCCAACTCTTCCCTCCTCTATTCCCTCCTGTCCTCCCTTCTCCTCGTCCTCCGCGCCCACCCCCGGCTCGACATCCCGCACCTCCTGGCCCGACCGGTACTGCGTCACGCGGCGCGAGGCGACGGTGAGCCGCTTGCCGACGTCGCCGTCCAGCCCTCCCAGCGCCTGTCGCTCTTCTTCCTGCTCAACCTCTTCCCCTGCTTCTGCGGCTCGAACTCTGCTGCTGCTGCGCCTCCTCCTCCTCCTCCTCCTCCTCGCCCTCCTCCTCCTCCTCATGCTCCTTCTGCTCCTCGCCATTCACCGCCTGCTGCGCCTCCTCCTCCTCGCTTCCACCTTATCCCCCTGCTCCCCCTCCTCCTCCTCCTCCTCCTCCTCCTTCTCCTCCTTCTCGACCGTCCCCCTTCTCCTTTTTTCCCCATTCTTATCGCCATCACCGCCGTCATCATCGCCACCACCATCATCGTCATTACCACCACAGCCACCACCACCATCATCATCACCATCCGCATCCGCATCCGCATCCACATCCCCAGTTCCATCCCCATCACCACAATCACCACCACCACCATCATCACCATCACCATCACCATCACCACCACTATCACCATCACCATCACCATCACCACCACCACCACCATCACCATCACCATCACCATCACCATCACCACCACCATCATCAATATCAACATCATAGGCTTCATCATCATCATCATCAGCAGCACTATCACCACCACCATCACCACCATCACCACCATCATCATGATCATCATCATCACCCTCATCATCAGCATCATCATCGTCATCAGCATCAGCATCATCATCTTCATCAGCATTCTCATCATAGCCATCATCATCATCATCAGCATCACCACCACCATCGTCATCATCATCATCATCATCAGCATCAGCATCATCACCATCATCACTAGCAGCAACAGCATCATCACCATCTCCATCACAGTCACCATCATCATCACCCTCCTCCTCCTCCTCATCATCATCATGATCATCATCATCAGCATCGTCACCATCATCGCCATCATCACCAGCAGTATCGTCACCATCACCATCATCATCATCATCATCATCAGCATCAGCATCAGCATCAGCATCAGCATCATCATCATCATCATCAGCATCATCATCATCATCATCATCATCATCATCATCATCATCATCATCATCCGCATCAGCAGCAGCATCAGCAACAGCAGCAGCAGCAGCATCAGCTTCAGCATCAACATCATCACCACCATCATCACCTCATCGGCCCATCACCCCTCCCCCTCCCACCACCCCCTCCTCTCCTTCCTGCCCCCGCGGAGGAGCGCGCCAGGAGACCTCTGGAGCGACGCTGCCGTCGACGCTGGCTCGGCAGGCCGCGGGGGGCCGCCGAGGGCCGGCGACGATGACTTTTTGGCGCCGGGCGCCACGACAAACTGAGGAACTTCCCCCAACCCCCGTCCCGGACCTTGAGATCTTGCAAGTGAGCACGCGTAGTGGAAGGGCGCGCCGCATTTTCGATCGCTGCGTGGCGCGCATTCCTCTCTTCAACACTGGTATCGGGGCGCAGGGGGGGAGGCGGGCGGCACATCAGACACGTAAGGCGGTGCGCTGGTGCGTGGATGGAAACGGCGAGGCGTACGAATGCACCTCCCACTGCCGAACGAAGCACGAGCAGCTCTTTTCACCCACATGGGGGAAAAAGGGGAAGGACGAAGGAGGGTGAGGAGGGTGAGGAGGGTGAGGAGGGTGAGGAGGAGGAGGAGGATGAGGAGGAGGAGGAGGAAGCGCAAGGGGAAGAGGAGAAATGGGACAGATGCAAACCGAGGGGGCGAGTTGCCTTCGACTCGCTTTCCAGCCAGAGTGGTGCGGACACTTCTCCTTCTCTTTCTGCCTCCCCCTCCTCCTCCTGATTCTCCTCCTTCTCTCCCGCCATCATCATCCCCTCGCCCTCCCCCTCCCTGCTCTCTCCGCTCCCTCCCCCTCCTCCTCATCCCCCTTCCCTTTCCCCCTGTTCTGTTCTGTTCCCATTGGAGGCAAGTGTCGATGCCGCTTGCCCCGAACACAAAACAACTCAGGCTCCTTGCCTTGAACGACCCGAGCTTGAATCAGCAGCCCGACTTTTGAGAGGAGCTGGGCATCGTCCCACTTCTCCTCCCAGAGGCTGCTAGCTAATTCAGCCTCTGGCACCTCCTCCCTCAAAGCCAGGACCCCCTTTCGATCCGATCTGATCAGCTCGAAAAGATCCAGAGGGGAGGGCGAGCAGTGACCCACCAAGGTCCAGCGCCGAAATTGCCGAGCGCAACTGGGAAACAGCCCTTTGGAGAACCTCGATCTCTGCTGCCAGAGGTCCCTCGAGGGATGGTGGCCAGGGCACCCCCTTCTCCCCCTCCTCCTCCCCCTCCTCCACCGACTCCCCCTCCACAATTACACAATCTGAATGCTACTCTCCTCTTTCCCCGGGTGGCGTCCGGAGAATGTCCGGCCCCCCTCTGCGTACTGGTTTTTTACACACAGGATTCCCAAGAGATTTTGTTTTGATTTGCTGATATTTTTCCTCTCAAAATGCTGTTATCGCTGAACTGGCCTCATTTTCGGGCTACCGCTCGTTTCGAATCGTGCTCCCGCTGCAGCGCTGGCCTCATTTCCACGCTTCCGTGCTCGTTCCGAATCGTGCTCCTGGTGCAGCGTTGGCGTCATTATTTCCAGCGCCATGCCACGGCATGGTTTTCGGTCCTTCCAAATAAACCCCAAGACCTAAAAAAACTGTCCCCTCCCGAAAAAACAATCGAAAGTGATCACACATTCGGTGTCTATTCGTTGATTTTTTGGGCCGCGGAAGACCCCCCCCACTTTGGGCCGTCGCCACGCCATGCTACGTCAGGCTACGCGTCCTTATTTCCGCGCTTCCGCGCTGAGTTTTTCCCAACCATCCTGTGGTGTTGGGTCCTCGGTTTAAAAAGACGGTCCCCGCGTTCCCTCCTTCTCCTCCTCCTCCCGCTGCCCAATCCCTCCTCCTCCTCCTCCTCCTCTTCCTCCTCCTCTTTCTCCTCCTCCTCCTCCTGCTCCTCCTCCTCCTCCTCCTGCTCCTCCTCTCATTATCATCATCTTCATCATCATCGTCATCATCATCATCATCATCATCATCATCATCATCATCATCATCATCATCATCATCAGCATCATCATCATCATCATCATCACCATCACCATCATCATGATCATGATCATGATCATGATCATGATCATGATCGTCATTATCGTCATCATCGACATCATCATCATCGACATCATTATCATAATCATCATCATCAGCATCATCATATTCATGATCATGATCATGATCATGACCATGATCGTCATTGTCATCATCATCATCATCATCATCATCAGCAGCATCATCATCATCGTCGTCATCATCATCATCATAATCATCATCACCACCACCACCACCATCATCATCATCATCATCAGCATCAGCATCAGCATCAGAATCAGCATCATCATCACCATCATCATCATTTTCTTCTTCTTCTTCATCGTCATCATTCCCAACCATCCTGTGGTGTTGGGTCCTCGCTTTGAAGAGACAGCGCCCCGCGTTCTCCTCCCTACTTCCTCCTCCTCCTCCTCCTTCATCTCCCATCCGTGCCTCTCCTCCCATCCCTGTCTCCTGTTCTCCGCATGTCCATTTCGGCACAACCCTCACACGGTTTATGGCCCGATATGGAGCTCCACCGAAGGCCCCAGTGGCCGCGTCCGCATGCGCTCCCCGTTCATTTCGGCACACCCCTCATAAAGTTTGTGGCCCCATGGGGAGCTTCACAGAAGGCCCCAGTGGCCGCGTCAGCATGCGTCCCCCCCCGCCCATTTCGGCACACCCCTCACACGGTTCGTGGCCCCACAGGGAGCTCCACCGAAGGCCCCAGTGGCCGCGTTCGCATGCGTCCCCCCGCCCATTTCGGCACACCCCTCACGTGTTTCGTGGCCTCACCGGGAGCTCCACCGAAGGCCCCAGTGGCCGCGTCCGCATGCGTCCCCCCGCCCATTCGGGCACACCTCTCACACGGTTCGTGACTCCATAGGGAGCTCCACCGAAGGCACCTGTGGCCGCGTCCGCATGCGTCGCCCCGCCCATTTCGGCACACCCCTCACACAGTGGGAGGGTTCGCATGGCACCACCGCTCCGAATTCGGCACGCCCCTCACACGGTTCTTGACCCCATAGGAAGCTCCACCGAAGGCTCCAGTGGGAGAGTTCGCATGACACCACCGCGCCCAATCCGGCACACCCCTCATACTTCTCGTGGCCCCATAAGGAGTTCCGCCGAAGGCTCCAGTGGGAGGGTCCGCATGGCACCACCGCGCCCAATTCGGTACACCCCCTCACACGTCTTGTGGCCCCAGGGGATGCTCCACCGAAGGCTCCAGTGGGAGGGTTCGCATGGCACCACCGCTCCGAATTCGGCACGCCCCTCACAGGGTTCGTGGCCCCATGAGGAGCTCCACCGAAACCGGTACCCACAATGCGATTCTCGCAGCTGCATCTGGTTGGGTCTTTCGTCAGGCTAATGTTTTGAAAATGCTGCTCTCGCTGAAGCGCTGGCCTCTTTTTCGGGCTACCGTTCGTCCCGAATCGTGCTCCCAGTGCAGCGCTGGCCTCATTCCCGCGCTTCCGCTCGTTCCGAATCGTGCTCCCGGTGCAGCGCTGGCGGCACTATTTCCAGCGCCATCCCACGGCATGGTCTTCGGTCCTTCCAACTAAGCCCCAAAATCTAAGATTGACCCCCGAAAAAACCATCGAAAGTGATTACACATTCGGTGCCGATTGGTTGATTTTTTTGGCCGCAGAAGCCCCCCCCCACATTTGGGCGGCGCCACGCCATGCTATGCCAGGCTACGCGTTGACCTTCGACATCAGGCTATGCCATGTAAAGCTACGCCATGCTGCGACATCCGACTGTGCGAATAGAGAGGAGATCTACGCCATGGTAAGGGATGGCAGGGAGGGGTAGGACGTCAGATATGACGCGAGCGCACCTAGCTTGCCCTCCTCCCCCTCCCCCTCCTCCTCCTCCTTCTCCCCCTCCTCCTCCTACTCCCCATCCTCCTCCTCCTCCTCCTCCTCCTCCTCCTCCTCCTCCTCCTCCGCCCCCTCCTCCGCCCCCTCCTCCTGCCCATCCTCCTCCTCCTCCTCCTCCTCCTCCTCCTCCTCCGCCTCCTCCCCGTCCTCCTCTCCTCCTCCTCCTCCCTCCCCTCCTCCTCGTCCTCCTCCTCCTCCTCCTCCTCCTCCTCCTCCGCCTCCTCCTCCTCTCTTCCTCCTCCTCTCTCCCCTCTCCTCCTCCTCCTCCTCCTCCTCCTCCTCCTCCTCCTCCTCCTCCTCCCCCTCCGCCTCGTTCGTCTCCTCCTCCTCCTCCTCCTCCTCCTCCTCCTCCTCCTCCTCCTCCTCCTCCTCCCCCTGGTTCCTGCTCCTCCTCCTGGTTCCCGCAGCCAAAGCGGTGCAGACGCTTTTCCCCTCGGGGGGGGGCCTTCATCTCCTTCGAGAGCACGGCGAGCCGCGGCCCCAGGTCGCGGAGGGCGTCGCGGTCGTCCCTGTCCTTGGCGGCTTTGACGAGGGCCAGCAGCTGGCCCTTCACTTCGGCCACGGCGCCGCAGGCCGCCTCCAGCGCGCCGGGAGAGGAGGGAGGGGCGGATGATGGTGCTGATGATGATGGTGCTGCTGATGATGCTGCTGATGATGATGACGACGATGATGCTGATGACGATGCCGATGATGCTGCTGCAGCTGCAGCTGCTGCTGCTGAGGATGATGCTGTTGCTGCTGATGATGCTGATGCTGATGCTGATGATGATGTTGATGCTGATGCTGATGATGATGATGATCATCAGAGCTCGTTTTTGCCAGAAGTCAGGTGTGAGGGCGAGCTGCGTGGAGTGGCGCGAGACGCCACGGCGAGGTCGACAGAGCACACACTTCACATGCCAAATCTGCAGGCATGCTTGCAAGCTGGTAACGCCGAATTCTCACAGATGCCTCTGGAAAGAGGCAGCAATCTTTGCAACGTGAGTATTATAAAATGACCGGGCCAGAGCTTTACAGAAGCGCGCTGGGTATATGGCTGCAGCACTGGTGGCAAAAGTCCCGTCGGGTCTCTTGCCACTGAGGATCTCATGACGTTGGCCGGTGCGAGCACATATTCCACGCTTCGAGCCCTGGCATCTGGTGTCACGCCACGGCGTGGGATCCAGCAAACCTAAGAGGAGCCCCGTGTCTTTCCGCCACCGGGTGCCCCACATGCACATAGAAGTAACAACATGCTCAACACCACGTCGGCGGTGGAGGCGCTTGTAGTCAGGCAAGAGCCAGAGCCGAGAGGCCTTGGGATTCTCGACGGACCACGGCACACCGAGGGCCAGAGAGGCCCGGGCAAGCGAAGCGACGAATTTGTTCAGACAATTGGAGGCATCAACCTGAGCTTGCAACTTAAACGACAGATCGGGAAGTCCGAAAAGATACTAGTCTGATCTGACAGCTGGTGGACCGATACCGTATCCTCTGGCACGTGTGAGTGTATTACATGGAACGCCCGCGTGCCAGCCAAGCAGCAAACCTGCTCGGAGCCACGCGTTGATCTTGGCACGATTCTCAGAGCGCGTCAAGTCGTACTGTTCCCCAAGAGATAGGTCCCACACGAGAACCCAGAAGCCCATGGCTCCTGCGGCACGGGCAAAACCGCCATGCCCAGAAAACAGCTCAAGTATGACGGGCGCGCTCAGACGGGCTGCGGCAAAGGTGAGGGCACCTCGAACACGGGTCGGCTCAGGTGTTCGACGCAGGCCCCCCCGTGTCGCTGCAGCCAGAGAGGTAGGCGATGCAGCACTTCTGTCAGGCGGCTGCCCTTCTCGTAGCGGCGCACGCTGCTCCAGGTGCGCCGCCGGCCACGGCGGCGTATCTCTTCCAGCGTTCGGCAGGAGGCCGCGGAGTCGTGAGACGGCCCGGCATGCCGTAGCTGGTGCAGGTGCACGGCGCCGAGGCGGCGGAGGCCGAGGGCGGTCACCGCCCGCCGGAACTCCTGGGACACGTCCGCGGGCGAGATGAGGAAGAGCGAGCCGGGCAAGCCTGCGGCCCCGCCCTCTCGGGCGAGGGTGCTCGCCCTCCAGCCCGCGCCCCACCTGCGAGCCAGCATCCAGTCCAGGCTTGCGGCCAACCGCTGATGACGAGGCAGGTCGAGACGCACGGAGTTGTCGAACTCGTTCGTCTTGGACACGTCGCCCACCTCGGCTGCGTGGAGCGTCAGGCTCCAGAAGCGGTGGGCCGCGCCCCGCGACATCAGCGGCGGCACGAGGTCCACGGCTCGCAGCTTGTGAATCTCTCCCGGCCGACCGTAGATCTCGAACCGCAGCCACGCCGCCAGCGCAGCCTCGTAGGACCGCTGGAGGAGAAGCCAGTTGACGACCAGGAAGACCACCTCGATCGGCAGCGCCTGACGGCTCTTGGGTGGCGCCAGGTTCTTCCAGCCCACAGCAGCCTGCTTCGCACGCGGGAGGCGGAGCTGGCCGTGCCGACTGAACTCGGGCCGCATCCAAGCGATGGCCGCGATGAGGCGGTTGGCGTAGGTCAGGTGCTTCCCCTCGTTGAACATCACGTGCAGGTGGCCCACCGCTGCCTTGTCGACGTCCGCGGCCGAGGACAGCGCCATCTGCTGGCTCCTGGCCCAAGTCACGAACGCGGTGTACAGCACCTGGTAGGCCTCCCTGCCCCTCGCCGTGCGCACCGCGGCGGCGTTGAGCACCTGCACGCCCGGCGGAGGCCGCACCTCGGCCGCCCGCTCCCGAGGGGTCTGGGGGCGCGGCGTCGCCGCCGCCGGCCTGCGCCTCACGCCCTGCAGAGGGCCCGGCGCGGTCCGCGCGGCAGGCGCGGCCTGGCGAGCAGCGCGGCGGCCCGGCCAGACCGGGGGGCCCGGTCGCGAGGCTGCCGAGGTCGACGAAGGCTGGCTCCGCGGCGACCGACTCCGGCGGCGAGCCCGCCCCAGCATGCCAGTCGCACTTCCTCTGCACGGGCAGTGGGGGCGCACTCTCGCCAGGCGAAGGCCTCGAAGCTGGACAGCATGAACCAAAACGGCGATGCGAAGGAAGGAACGTGCTGATGTCGGTGTCATGCGTGCTGCTGCCGTGCTGGCCTATCTTGCTGATGTCGTGCTTGTCGGTGACGCTATGCTTGTTGATGTCGTACTTGCTGATCTCGTGCTTGCTGATGTCGTGCTTGTCGTGCTTGCTGATGTCGTGCTTGCCGCTCTTGCTGATGATGGGCATGTCGGTAATATCGTGCTTGACTGTGCTGATGATGTTGTACTCGTGCTTGCTTTTAATGTCGTGCTTTGTGGGGTCGTGCTTGTCAAGAATGATGTCTGTAGGCTTTGTTGGAGATCCCCTTCCCCTCGAGGGCCCGTCGGCCACATTGAACTCTGTGGGCACCCACCTCACGCACAGATACGACCCAGAAGCCAAGGACAGGGCAGAGATGCGCTGCATGACCCGGAGCATTGCGTGCGAGTGAGCTCGCATGCGGGACGAGGCGGCGACAGCCGTCAGAGAGTCTCCTAGCACCAAGATCTTCTTGCCATGATTGTTTGCATTCCGAAGGGCGTGACGAAGGTGATAATGAACCGCTCTGGCTTCAAGGATGGGCATCGGTTCTGAACGGTCCCACTTCCTCCTCCCTGTGACAGTCCAGGCCGAGCGCTCGAGGGGACGTTTTGGGACCTCGGGGAACTCGGCCAGGTCGCGCTCCAAAGGCGGGCCGACGGGCTCGGCTGGCAGGGCGTTGGCAGCCGACGCGAAGGCAACGAGCCCAGGGCCGCCGGAAGCGGGGTCACCCACCTCGGCAGCTATGGCCTGGCCCAGCGCCCGCTGGCTGGCGGCCAGAGCGCGGCGCCGTGGCGGGAGCCTCTCCGCCCGCCCGAAGCGCCACCGCTCGCAGTACCGCCCGACGGACTTGACTGCCGCGGGAGCCCAGGTGGACTGACAGGCGCCCAGGCCCCACGGCGACGCGTCGACCGCGCCCACGTCCATCGACCAGCCCGCCTTCAGATCCCGCCAGAGGAAGGGCGCCAGCCCATCCCACACCGCGAGCTCGGTGCGGACGCCGCCCGGGAGCGGGGCCTCCACGTGGTACGAGGTCTGCACGAACCTGAAGCAGGCCTCGAAGAGCGAGAGGCCCTCGCGCCGCACGAGCGTGATGAAGATGAGATGGCCGAGGATGCGCTCGATGTCCGCCCCGCAGCAGCGGCCTCGCCTGAGAAGGCACCTGACAGCGAGCCGCGCACGCCACAGGCGTCTCCCCGAGGCGGACAGCCTCCCCGAGGCGGCGATGTCCCAGCCCAGGACGTTGAAGGTGCCCTCGTGCTCCCCAGCGTGATCCTCGAGCGTGACCACCAGGCCGCGACGCTCCAGCTCGGCCGCCGCCCGCGCCACCGCCGCGCGGACGGCGACACGATCGTAGCCGAAGCTGACGAAGTTGTCCACGTACTGGAGGTGCCCGAACTCGCTGAGGCCAGGCGCAGGGCACCCGTCGCGCAGCCGCTGCGACTCAGGGCAGCCCGACTGCTCCGCGATGCGCTCCATGATGGACTGGCACCACCACAGCGCCCACGACCAGCCCATCGGCACCACCTTCAGCCTAGGGAAGAGCTTGGCCGTGGGCGCGACCTGGCTTCCCCCGAGGCTGGAGACACCGACGGAGCCCGCCAGGATGGGCCGCATCACGAAGTACCTCCTGAGCTCGATGGGCAGCTCGAGGTGGTAGAACGCGTCCTTCAGGTCAACGCCCTCCGCGTTCAGGATGCCCTCGGGGTCGTCCAGCTCGAGTGCGGCAAACGAGTCCCCCGTGGGCAGGACGACGGGCGCGGGGTCGGCGAACACGACGTTGCTGCGCCTGCAGTCGATCACCATCCTGAGGCGGCCCCCCTTCTTCTTGACAAAAAACGCGTCGACCCTCACGCCGTCGTCCAGCGAGAAGTCGACCAAATTACGAGCATGCAGATCACGAGCGAAACCTTCCCAGTCCCGTGCGCACCTCAGCCGAGGGTCAGAGTAGGGCGTCTTGACAGAGCATGCGTCCAGTCGAGCGGCCGCCACGTCAGCCGGCAGCAGGCTCTGCTGAACAAAAAGCTCGACCTTGGATATCCCGCCATCGCCCCACACGTCCGAGAGCGGTACTGGAGGCACCTTCCCGTCCGGCAAGGAGACGAGCGCGGGGTCATAGCTTCCGAGGGGCGACTCCTCGACACAGTAGCCGCCCCCGGCCACGCGAAGCTGCCGTAGCGCTTCTGCGGGGGACAGATCTCGCGGAGGTGCACCAAGTTCCTCCACGGAGCTGCTGATGTGCGTCAGGCACTGGCGCTGGGCCAGCGACAGGGCGCCTGCTGTAAAACTGCGGTCCCGCCCGACATGAGTAGACGAGTCGTTCAACCAATTCAATGCATCCACAGCCCGGGTCACGTCCCTCTCAAAACTGCTCCGCCGAAGGTGTCGTTGCTGAACGACGCGGCTGAGCCCTCGAATAGCCTCGCCCCGCTGACGTTGAAGGTCATAAGGATAAGGTAGAGGAAACACATCTCGAGGTACGCGACGACCCGGTGTGGCGGCGCTTGGGCCCGACGAGTGACTCGGACCTCTGCAGGAAGTAGTTCGGCCAACTGGGTCCCTGCCGCTCCCAGTGGCCGCGCCTTGCTTACCCATGTTTGCGCCTGGACTCGCGCTCCTCGCGTGCCAGGCGCAGGTTCTTGTTGAGCTTCCCCTCCCGCTCGAGCTCCGCCCGAACATGCTCGATGAGGTCCGGGCAGATCATGATGGCCGTGTGGGCGCGGGTCACGCCCGAGAACGCGGCCTGCTCCTCCAACGAGAGCTTGCCGCCAATCCCCTTGCTCTCCTGGTCCTTCGCCTTGTCCCAGTGG
>CAUYUJ010013681.1:191391-193891 GCA_963575745.1 Prorocentrum cordatum | reverse complement strand
CAATCAGACCTTGCAGAATCATGCAAGATCCTGCACCCAATCCTGCACGATCCCGCGAAAAATCCTGCAAGATCCTGCACCCAAGCCCGGGTCAATGCGACCCTGCCCCTGCAGGATCAAGGGGCCCCAGGACACACAAATAAGTACACACAAATAACCTGATTGCCCATATTTCCAATATTTTCTGGGTTTTCGTCTACCCCCCCACTTCCCATAGTTTCCTTCTTTTCGGGGGAATCGACGATTCATGGTGTCTGTGTGTGTTTCTTTCCCTCCCGGCAAGATCCTGCAAGATCGGGGCGCTCTGGCGGACCCCCGCTTGCATGGACCCCCGCCTCTCGAGCCCCGACCCGGTGGCCCGTGGAGGGCGCCCGGGGGCTGCAAGCAGCCTCCTCGAGGCCCCGCCCTCCCTCCGCGGGGGCGCCGCCCGCCCCCTCCTCGGCCCCGCCGGCCGACCGACCCCCCCCGCACACATAGGCTCCGCGCTGCCTTCGCCGGGCCTCGCAGCGCCCATCCCCACCGGGAGGGGGAAGGCTTCTTAGAAGGAGGCTGCTTCTTCGAAGGCGCGGGCCTGACATCCATAGACAAGGCCCGCGCCTTCTAAGAAGCAGGGGTGCTTCTAAGAAGCCTCCCCCCCTGGAGCTCCGCCTGCCTCTCTCTGTGTGTGGCTGACCCACGTGCTGGAGGGGGCACGTCGGGAGAGCTGGCTGACCGTGTCCCCGTCGGTTCTGGGATGTGTTTCTGGAGGCCTTCCAAAGCAAGTGGGGCCCGGGCAGAGGAGGGCGGAGGCTCGCGCCGCAACGGTGCATCGGCGACGCCGGGCTCGGCGGGGTGGAGAGGAACGGGCTCCAGATCGCGCCGCATCGCCGATGCATCGGCGGCGCAGCGCGACCCTCTGGCCTCACTGGCTCCAGCCCCATCTGGTTGGCCTGGAGTTCCGACGATGACTGCAAAGGCATGAACATAAACTTGTTAAATTCTGCGCGGATCACTCAGATCAGCGCTGGAACCTACTCCCTGGCGCGCGGAACGCGCCAGGGGCGGTGTTGGAGGCACTGCCAGGGGGATCCAGCTCAGATCCAAGGAGTCCGCCTGGGCCCTCGGACATTACGCTTGATGCCGTCGTTTCTTCCGCTATGCCTGCTCGACCTTCGGATCATAGCCGGGGTCTCTGGCGGCCGTTCGGGACGATGCGGCCCCCTCTCGCGAGGCGCAGCTGCTGGAGATCGTCCCAAAACTGGCAGATCCACGGGAACCGAACCAAGGAAAACGCAAGAACATCTACGAATATCCCACCTCGAAGCGAGAGGGGTCAGGCTCGTTGAGGCCCGACAGAATTATCTCTATTTGCGTGCCAAAGCGTTGTCATGTTCGGAGCTGGGCCCTCTGTCGTGAACGGCCGAACGACCTCTGCAGCGGGACAGTCTGGCAACACGGCTGCAGCCGCAAAACAATCGGCTTAACGCTGGCACCGCGCTAAGGCCAAGAGGGGTAGTGCGCAAATCATGGCCCCAGGCACGTGCGCGGCCCAGGGGGGGCAAAAGGACGCATTCAGCGATCCGAAAGAGCGCGTTCTGTGGTCGCTTGGAGGGGGGGGGGGAGGGGGAACCGGACCCCCCCCCCTCCCGTAACGGAAAGGGGGGGGATTCGAAACGGAGGGGAGGGGGGGGGGGTTCGAACCTCTCCCCCCCCCCTGCTTCCCCTCTCCTTGGGCTGGCGCTGACGTTGGGTCGGCGGCAGCTGGCGACGAAGGCGGGGACGACGATTTCCATGTCTTGGCCGGCGCCGGCGCCTGCGGCGGCGGGCGGCGGTGGCGGGGAGCGTCGACGAGGACGACGGGGGTGGTGGTGGTGGGTGGTGGTGGTGGTGGTGGCGGTGGTGGTGGTTGTGACGGTGGTGGTGTGGTGGCTTGTTGTGGTGGTGATGGTTGTGGCGGTGGGTGGTGGTGGTGGTGGCGGTGGTGGTGTGGTGGTGATTTGTGGTGGTGGTGGTGGTGGTGGTGGTTGGTTGTGGTGGTGGTGGTGGTTTGGTGGTAGTTTGGTGGTGGTTTGTGGTGGTGGTGGTGGTGGTGGTGGTGGTGGGTTGTGGTTGTGGCGGTGGTTTGTGGAGGTGGTGCTTGTAGTGGTGGTTGTGGCGGTGGTGGTGGTGGTGGCGGTGTGGTTTGTGGTGGTGGTGGTGGTGGTGGTGGGTTGTGCTGCTGGTAGTGGTAGTGGTTGTGGCGGCGGTGGTGGTGGTGGTGTGGTAGATTGTGGTGGTGGTGGTGGGTTTTTGTGGTGGTGGTGGTGGTGGTGATGGTGAGTTGTGGTGGTGGTGGTGGTTGTGGTGGTGTGGTGGTGGTTTGTGGTGGTGGTGGTGGGTTGTGGTGGTGGCGGTGGTTTGTGGACGTTGGTTGTGGTGGTCGTGGAGGTGGTGGTGGTGGTGGTGGTGGTTTGTAGTGGTGGCGGTGGGTTGTGCTGCTGGTAGTGGTGGTGGGTTTTTGTGGTGGTGGTGGTGGCGTGGT
>CAUYUJ010013681.1:176391-186391 GCA_963575745.1 Prorocentrum cordatum | reverse complement strand
CTGGCCTTCTGCACAGATTTCCAAGCCTTCTCCGGGGACAGAGACGGCTTCTCAGAAGGCCAGGAGGCTTCTCAGAAGCCCTGCCGCTTTCTGAGAAGGCCTGCCCTCTCTGACTTCCCCATGGGCCCGCCGCCGAATGCGGGGGTCACATGGTGAAGAACTTTTACTTTGCGTTTCGCGGGCGAGGGTGGTCACCACTACGGTCAGGAACTGTGGCCCGACGCACGTGCGCGGACGATGGGGGGGGGGCACGAGACGTGCTGAATGAAGGGGGAGGGGGCAAAAATGTTATGGCCCCGGCCATGATCTCCCCCATACGGCACCCACGGTCAGGAACTTTTGCTTAGCGTGTCCAGGCGGCCCTGGTAGCGTGTCGCTCGCCTGTGCGGTGTGGGAGGGGCGAAGCAATCACGACGTCGGGGTTCTGGGTAAGGATGCAAGGCCCTCGGGCACCCAAACTGAAGCTGAGGTTGGGAACCCGTGGCGAACTGCTAGGGGCTAGTATGGGCCGCGAGGCCAGGATGCAAGAGTACCCTTGGAAAGAGGCTGATCCGTATGCTGCGGTTTGGCTGTGCCTCCTCCTGGCAGCCAAAGGCCGAGGTGGAGGCGGCACCCGGGACCCGTACCTCCGACGATCTGACTTTCCAGAGGGCGGCAGTGTCCTCCGAAGTCGACGACCCCCGAGGGCGTCTTCGCGGCCCCAGGGCCATCACACGGATTAGACGTGGATCCGAGGCGCGAAAGCACCCTCGAAGCAGTCGGGACCCCCGGGGCCGCGGGTTGAGGAATCAGATCGAGAATGTCTGGGCCCTCCAACAGACGGACCCTCCCCCGGACCCTCCAGAGTCCCCAAGACTCCCAAAAACCAGCGAAAACGTCTCACCCCACCTTGGTCCTTGATCCTCGCTTCTCCTCGGGCTCCTCGGCTTCGAAAAAGCCTGGGCGTAGCAACGAACCGTGGCGGCCAGCTTTTGGATGCTTTGGGCCCCCGGGGGTGCAATTTCACAGACCCGAGTCTCTGCCGACGTGACCTCTTCAAGGCCCGGCGCTTTTCTTCTCGATCTCGGCCGCTGGAGCTCGATCCCTTCAGAACCATCAAACATGTACCCAAGGCAAATCTGTTTCTATTCCGGGGATCTTCTGACCCGGGTCAATCCAGACCCGGGCCAGTCAGGCCTTGCAGGATCCTGTAAGATCCAGCACCCCAGCCTGGATCAATGCGAAGGATCCTGCAAGATCCTGCGGGACCCTGCACCCAGACCAGGGTCAGTGCGACCCTGGCCCTGCAGGATCCTGCAAGATCGGGGCGCTCTTGCTGACCCCCGTTTGCAGTGACCCTTGTTTCAGGGCTCCCGACTATTGCTATATTCTTATTACCCGGACCCCCCCCCCCACCCCCCGCCCCTAAACCGGATCCCCCCCCAGGGACGCCCTGGACGCCGTTTCAGACGCCTCGGCGGCCCCCTGGACGCCCCTGGAAAAAAGGCCGCTGGCCTCCCGGCCCTCCCAGGGCGCCTTGCCGGGCCTTGCGAGCAGACTCAAGGCGATCAGAGGGGTCATCGGAGAGGCGCAAGAGAGACCCAAGACAGCACAAGAGCGCTCCAAGAGGAACCTCGACGGTCTGAAAACGGCCCGAAAGGCCCCCAAGACGCCCCAAGAGGCCGTTAAGCGAGCCCCGTCCCGTTCCCTCAGGAGGATGCATATTTGTCACATCCGCTTTATGGGTCTTCGCAGCGTCCAAGACGGCCCGATGGGCCCCCGATATCGCCCCAAGACGGCCCAAGAGGCCCCCCAGAGGGTTTGAAGACGGCCCAAGAGGGCCCCACGACTGCCCCAGAGAGCCCTGAGACTGCCCACAGTAAGCCCAAGATGCCCCAAGAAAGCTCCCAAGAGAGACCCACGAAAGCAATGGAAGACCACCGCGAAGGCCACTGGAGGGCGCCAACAGGGCCCTAGATGGCTCTGGAAGACCGCCGGAGGGTCCTAGCTCCCCAAGACGGCCCAAGAAGGCCCCAGGACTGCCGAAGAGGGCCCCAGGACGGCCCAAAAGAGCACCAAAAACGCCCAGACGGCGTTCTCCTACGAAGTACATCGAGCTGACCCGACGATCTTGGTTCCACGCTTGAGGCTCGAGGTTCAAATTCCTCGATTGAGAGAGACAGGCAACGAATGGATCTAGATTCGAAAGTCGACGATCGAATACTTTCTGAATGCCTGGAGCCCTCCAGGCATACAGGAAGCGACCCACAATCGATTTGTTCGGAGCAACTGCGACTTCTTCGGCGTGTCATGGGAAAGCTCCTTACTTTTTTAAAGGATCTTCGCACGTGCAAAACATCATCATTTCTTCCCCAATCCTGCGCACAAGCGTGCAAGCGCATCGGGCGAACGCGGCGTCAGCAGGCACCAGGGCTATCAGAAAATTGACCGGTCGCCCGTCCAGGCCTCGAGGTCCCCCCTGTTGAAGCAAGCGATGATGTATTACTTTGCCGGGGAGGGTCCGGAACAAGATTGCATTGGCGCGAAGCGCCAGTGCAGTCTTACATCTATATTTATACACACACACACATCCCTGGGGGAGGGGTCGGGACCTTGAGGGCCGCGCATTGAAGACCACATCGTGAGATGTCTTGAGGCGCAGGACCGCGAAAAACACGACTCGGGACAAACAGACGGCCCGGGGGAACGGGTCGAGACTTCCGGGTGTCCCGTCATGAACAACTCAGGACGCCAGATGTCTGGAAGGGGGGGGCTGGGCGAGGAGACAGGCTGAGAGGGAGTATAAGAGGAGGCCGGGGGGGAAGCATCGGCGATACATGCCAACAGATCGGTGGATAGCGAATCCGCGTATTCCTTGGCGGGATGGGCTATCAGGCCCCTAATTATCGGCGATCAATGGGGCGATTGGGGGTCGATGCATCCCCCCCTAAAGCTCGACGATCAACGGGCGATTGGAGGTCGACGCATCCCCCCCTGAGCCTATCCCCCCCTAACGCTGCCCCTCAGGGGGGAGGAGGAGGAGGAGGAGGAGGAGGAGGAGGAGGAGGAGGAGGAGGAGGAGGAGGAGGAGGAGGAGGAGGAGGAGGAGGAGGAAGAGGAGGAAGAGGAGGAGGAGGAGGAGGAGGAGGAGGAGGAGGAGGAGGAGGAGGAGGAGGAGGAGGAGGAGGAGGGGGAGGGGGGGGCTCCCCAGCAGGGATCGGGAACTCGCCAGTCGGGCCTCTTGGAAAGGCAGGAGGGCCTCGCAGAGGGGGGCCCAGAGGCCCCTTCCAGGGCCGCCGACGCCGTGTGTTTGCGCCATGCTCGGCCGCAGCCGGTCCCGAGCCCTCCCCCACGGGCTTGCGCTTCTGAAGGGGCCCCAGGACACACAAATAAATACACACAAAAAACATATTCCTCATATTTTCTCACAGTTTCTGGGGTTTTGTCTTCCCCCCCTCTTCCAATGTTCCCATATTTTCTTTCATGAGAGTCCGCCGACCCCTTGTGGGTCCCTAGGCGTGTGAGATAGTTCCCCCCCTACAGTCCCCCCCCCAGGGACCCCAAACTGGCGATTTGACCCCCCCCCCATGGCCCCGCCCGAGCGACTCACGGAGCTTCTTTGGGCTCAAAAGTCTCTCAAGGCGGCCCAAGAAGGCCCCAAGACTCCTCCAAGACGGCCCACGAGGGCCCCGAGACGCCAAACGAACGTTCCAAGGCGCCCAAGATGGCCCCAAGACGGGCCAAGAGGCCTCCAAGACGGCCCATGAGGCCTCCAAGAGCAGTTCTCAGAAGGGCCGAAGAGCCGAAAATCTTCAAATTCCTATGGAAAACGTACATTTTGATCATATACGGCTTCTCGGCCTTCACGGCGTTGAACACGGTCCAAGAGCACCCCAAGACCGCCCCAAGACGGCCCAAGAGGCCCCCAACACGCGCCCAAGTCCGCCCAAGAGGGCGCCAAGACAGCCCAAGAGGCCCCCAGGACGGCCCAAGAGAGCCCCAAGACGGCCCCAAGAGGGGCCCAAGAGAGGGAGCCCGAACTGACATCCCGAGCCTTCCGCCCCGAGACGGCCCTAAAAGGCCCCGAGAGGCCCCAAGAGGCCCCCAAGACGCCCCCAAGAGGCCCCACGAGGCCCCCCAAGAGGCCCCAGAACGGCCCCAAAACGGCCCCCAAGAGGCTTCGAAACTGCCTCCAAGAGTCCCGCGAGAAGCACCACCAGAGATCCCAGCGATCATCGCACAAGCGGGATTCGCGCTCCCGAGGCGAAGAATTCCAAAACCATGACCCAGAACATTTCCTCCGCGCCCCCCTCCTCCTCCCCCTCACCCGCCTTGTCCACGTCGGCCCCCCAGTGGCGTCAAAACTGCTTTCCAGAGGCCCCCGAAAGGAGTGCCGCGAAATTCCGATACACATACAAGAACCTCTCACCCAAAGACCATAACCCAGAGCCTCCTCTCAGTGTCCCCCTCATCCTCCTCCTCAACCACCCTCTCCTCGTCCCCCTCCTCCTCGTCCCCCTCCTCTTGTTCATGGCCCGTCACCTCGACACGTTCGATGATTCTCCCCTGTGTCCTCCGCCTCACCCCCCATTCTCCTGTCCTCGTTCTCCTTTTTCCTCAGCGCGCGCGCCCGATTCGGCATCATTTGCAGGTCTTGCACTTCAGAGTGCCTTTTTTTGCGTCGCGCGGGACATTGTGAGGGTCGGGGAACGCCGACTTCGGTAGTCTTCTCTTGCACGCGCCGCTGCACTGATACGCCTGGCAACTGCGGGCTGTGAACCCGAGTGCCGCGCAGCTTCCGCACACCACCTTTTTTTGATTCGACCATCGATGATGTTCTTTTTGGCTCTGCCTCAAATGTTTCGTGTCTGAGAACGCTCCTCCGCACGCCGCGCACGTCAGCGGCTTCGCTTCCGCCTCGGCTCTCCGTTTCCTATTATTGGACTCAAGCGTCGTCCTCTGACGTTCTTCCGCGCATTTCCGACAAGACGGCACCAAGAGGGGCCCAAGAGGGCAACCAAAAATTCAAAAATCTAGCTTCCCGCCCCCACGAGCCCCAGGGGGCCCCAAGAGTGCCCCAAGAGGCCGCCAGAGGCCCCCAAGAGGCCGCCAAGACGCCCCAAGGAGCCCCCAAGAGGCCCCCAGGAGGCCTCCAAAAGACCACCAGACGCTTCCGCATTGCGAGCCGTCAAGCCAACTGCAATGCACTCCGCGCATGCAGCCTTGCTCTTCCTCGCGACGTGCTCACAATCTTGCTCGGCGCTGTGCTACGCGACGTGCTGCTGCTACGCGAACTGTTTCGTGCGCGCTGCGAACGTCAACAGCCTCTTCACCCGTTTCGACTCATCTGCCACATCTTTCGCGGTGATGCTTCGCTGATCACAGCTTCCGCACGCTACTCTTGCTCCTTTCGTCTTCCGGTGCTCCTCCACTTGGTTGAGGAGCGAGAGGCCGACCTCCCAGAAGGACACCCCGCACCCGGGTGCACAGCACGCAAAGCGCTCGCAAAACACGCCCCAGACCACCGGCATCACGCAAACATGTGGACCCCCTACGTATCTGCCACCACCCGCGCGCGACACCGCACCCTCACACAAGACGCCGCTGGCCAGAAACTCCTGGCCTCGCAACAGTCACAGAAGGGGTCGGCGAAAGTGGCGTAAGCCTGTAGAATCGACGATTAATTATGTCTGTGTGTTTCTTCCCCTCCTGATCTTCGTCTCTCGCCGGCAAAAGCACAGACTGTCGGAGGGCCGCGCGGATTTCTGGGATCGGCGCGGGACCCCCCTGGCGGCGCCCCTGGCGACGCCGAGGTCGGTCGAGGGAAAGCGCAAGGACTGAAGAAAAAGTCACGTGGTCCGACCCTGGCCCTCCTGGAAGGCTCTGGGCGAGGCGCAGCTGCTGGAAAGCATCCCGAAGGCGAGAAACCCTCCGGGAGCTAACGAGCGAACCTCCAATAGGACGAGACCGATCGAGGAAGAGCGCCGGGACTGGGGAAAGCTTGGTGAGAAACCCTCCAGGAACCAACGAGCGAACCTCCAAGAGGCCGAGATCCATCGAGGACGAACGCCGGGACTGGACGACGGGGCCACGGGGCGCACAAGCACATAGACACAAATCCCAGGATCCTCACACTTTCCAGCGTTTCCTGGATGCTCCCCTTCCCCCCCCACACTTCCTACCTTCTCCACACCTTCCCTGGGAGTCGGCGGGTCTCTGTGCCTGTGTGGCTTCGCCCCTCCTGGGAGCAGGCCCTGCCCCCCCGAGGCCCCGGGCTTCTGCCCGCGGCGCCCGCCTCGGCTGCAGCGCCTCCCACGCGGCGAGCACCTCCGGGAGGCCGCGCCCGCCCGCGGCCGGCCGGCCCTCGCCGCCGCCCAGCCCCTCGCCGCTGGGCGCCCCCGCCGCGCCGCGGGGCTCCGGCGGGCCGCGGCCGCCGCCGCGGGCGCCGGGGCGGCGACGTCGCCCTCGGCGGCGGCGGGCCCCTCCGCAGGGGGCGCGGCCGGCTGCGGGTCCAGCGCCTCCGCGCCCGGCGCCTCCGCGCCGCCCGCGCGGCGCCGCTTCTTCGGCTCGGGGCTGCGGCGGGGCGCGTCGGGGGCCATGGCCGCCCTTTGAGCCCCCCTGCCGGCGCTTCGGCTCGGCGCGCAGCGGCTTGGCCAAGCGTGGCCGCTTCTCCTCCTCCTCCTCCTCCTCCTCCTCTCTCCCTCCTCCTTCTCCGCCCTCCGCCGCCTCCTCCTCCTCCTCCCTCCAGCTCCTACCTCCTCCTCCCCTCCTCCTCCTTCCTCTCTCTTTCTCTGCCTCGCCCCTTCTCCTCCTCCTCCTCCTCCTCCTCCTCGAGAACGGGGGATTGTGGAGCCCCTCGGTGTTGAAGGCGCGCGCGCGAGGCTTTCGCACTGGATTCGCGCGCGTGTCTTTGAATGGTCTGTGTGCTCTGTGACGTCCTCTTCTCTCCCCCTCCTTCGTCCTCTTCTCCTCTTCTCCTCCTCTCCTCCTCTCCTCCTCCTCCTCCTCCTCCTCCTCCCTCTCCTCCTCCTCTCCTCCTCCTCCTCCTCCTCCTCCTCCTCCTCCTCCTCCCCTCCTCCTCCTCCTCCTCCTCCTCCTCCTCCTCCTCCCCCTAAAAAGAATTATCCCAGCGCGACCCTACCTCGCAGTTGGAGCCCCTAGGAAAGCAGCATTAGTAGTATCAGTGAAGCTAAGCTAAAGCTAAGCTAAAGCTAAGCTAAAGCTAAGCTGAAGCTAAGCCAAAGCTAAGCTAAACCTAAACTGAAGCTAAGCTGAAGCTAAGCTAAAGCTAAAACTAAGCTAACACTAAGGTAAAGTTAAGCTGAAGCTAAGCCAACGCTAAGCTAAATCTAAGCTGAAACGAAGCTAACGCTAAGCTAAATCTAAGCTGAAGCTAAGCTGAAGCTAAGCTAAATCTAAGCTAAAGCTAAGCTAAAGCAACGCTGAAGCTAAGCTAAATCTAAGCTCAAGCTAAGGTAAAGCCAAGCTACACCTAAGGTAAAGCTAAGGTAACTCTAAGATAAAGCCAAGCTAAAGCTGAGGTCAAGCTAAGGTAATTCGAAGCTAAAGCTAAGTTAAAACTAAGTGACAACTAAGCTAAAGCTAAGCTAAAACTAAGCTAAAGCTAAGCTAAAGCTACAGCTAAAGCTAAAGCTCCCAAGGGATTGGGGGAACCGCGGGGCGGATACTGGGGGAACCGCCCGGGGCGGGCCCCACTGCCCGGCCCTTTAAGCTTCCGAGTAAGAACCCTTCTAGGCAGAGCCTAGGTAGGGAATCAATGCAAGTTTTTCGGTTTTTGGTGTGCCCCCCTCCCCCCCGTGAAAGAAAAACAAAAACACATATATGTTTTGTTGGTGTGTGTGGGGGGGGGGGGCAGAGGAAATTCCTCTCCCTCCTCCTCCTCCTCCTCCACCTCCTCCTCCTCCTCTCCTCCTCCTCCTCCTCCTCCTCCGCCTCCTACTCCTCCTCCTCCTCCTAAAAAGAATCAGTGTATTTTTTTTCCGGTTTTTGGTGTGCCCCCTCCCCCCCCAACACATAAAAAAACAATCAAACAAAAACTGGGCGTTTTTTTAAGGGGGGGGGCAGAGGAAATTCCTCTCACTCCTCCTCCTCCTCCTCCTCCTCCTCCTCCTCCTTCCCCCAAAATCTAGCTTTTGCTATTGAGATGCTCCGAAAGGAAAAACTACCCCGCTTGGCATTGCATTGGCATTGGTTTGGCCATGGTTTGGCATCGCATTGGCACTGCGTTGGCATAGCAATGGGCAGTGCGTTGGAATTGCGCTTGCATGTCGCAAGTCTTGCGCTGGCGGGTCCTAATGGAACCCTCCAGAAGAGGACTCCTATTGAAACCCTCTACCAGAAGGATTCCTGCTGAAACCCTCCACCAAAAAGGGTTCATCCAGATTGAAACCCTGCAAAGTAGGGTTCCATGCGAAGCCCCCCCCCCAAACAATACATTCCAATTGAAATCTATCAAACATGCTTTTCCCCCATCGGTATTGCATTGACATTGGGTTGGGGCCGCCTTGGCATTCAGTTGGCATTGCGTTGGCACTGCTTTGGCATTGCGCTGGCAAGTTCAAATAGCTCCCTTCGCAGAATGATTCTTTTCGAGCCCCACACGAAAAAGATTTCGATTGAACCATTCCAGAAGAAGGGTTCGCATTGAACCCATCCGAAGCCCTCCATAGGAGTCCTGTTGAAACCGACCACAAGATTTTTTCCCCCATGCATTTCATTGGGATTGGGTTGGGGTTGCCATGGCATTGATGTGGCATGGCGTTGGCACTGATTTGGCGTTACGCTGGCGAGTTCGAATGGCTCCCACCATAGAAGGACTCCTATTGAAACCTTCCGCACGAAGGGTTCGTTTTGAAAGCCCCCGCCTGAAGGGTTCATGGTTCAAGCCTCCACATAAAGATTCCTGCCGAAACCCTCCACAAGGAGATTCCTATCGACATCCTCCGACGAAGGATCCGTAACCAAATCATCCACATCAGGACTTCTGTTGGAATCTGTTGAGTGGAGCCACGCCATCGGTATTGCATTGGCAGTGGTTTGGTAACAATTTGGCATCGCATTGGTATTGCGTTGGCATTGCGCTGGCGAGTCCCAACCAAACGCTCCACATAAAAGGGTTCGGGTTGAAGACGTCCACAAGAATGGTGCCTACGGACCCCCCAAAATATCCCCTACATAAAAACAAAGGTTCCATGCGAATCCCTCCACAGAGTGATGTCTATTGAAATCCTCCGAAGAAGGGTCCTTGGAAAGATTCTTGTGTGGATGACATCATCCACAGGAAGGGTTCTTAGAAGGACTGATATTGAGCGCTACCTGAAACAATCCGCCCCCACTGGCGTTGCAATGGCATTAAATTTGGATCGCCTTGGCGTTGGTTCGGCATTCCGTTGGCGCTGCGTTGGCATTGCGCTGGCGAATCCTCCTGCCCCCCTTCGCAGATAGATTCCGAACGAAACCCTCAACAAGTAAGATTCCTCTTGGAATATGTAACAAAGGGCTCTCCCTCCTTGGCATTGCATTGACTTTGGATTGGGACCGCCTTGGCATTGGTTAGGCATTGCGATGGCACTGCTTCGGCAATGCGTTGGCATTGCGCTGGCGAGTCCGATGGCTCCCTCCGCAGAAGGACTCCTACTGAACCCCCCACAAAAAGGATTCCGAGTGAAACCCTTCACGGGAGGGTCACTATCGAAACCCTCCACAGAGGCATTCCAATTGAAATCCTCCGAAGAAGGATTCGTAATGACACCGTCCACAAAGGATTCTGATTGAAATCAACCGAGCGAAGGGATTCCCCCATTCACATTGCATTGGCATTGGTTGGCAATGGATTGGTACCGCATCGGCATGCATTGGCCTGGTGCAGGAGATAGACAGAGAGAGAGAGAGAGAGACAAAGAGAGAGAGAGAGAGAACACGAGATAACGATATAACGAGAGAAGCGTCTTATGAGGGGATCACGGCAAGCAGAAAAATGACAAACAACATAAAAGTTTAC